>OVAO01001831.1:0-10230 GCA_900406285.1 Biscutella auriculata
TTTCTCACTTCGAAATGCATTAATTGATCATCTTTGAGAAAAATATTCAAATGGTGAGGAATAAATTAATAAATAATTTTGNTGGTGAGGAATAAATTAATAAATAATTTTGTTTTGTTATTTTTTTAATGATGTAATGTGTCCTTTTAATTTTATAATAATTAATTTAAAATAATAATATAGTTTATGTTTTGAAAAAAATAAATGGGGTCAATTTGTTAAGTTTATAAATAAATATNAACTTATGTTTTGAAAAAACAAATGAGGTCAATTTGTTAAGTTTATAAATAAAGATGATTATTAACAATTAATAATAAAGTATAAACTAAAAGTATAATTTAAATATTCTTTTTAGAGACAAAAATGGAGTAATTAAAACCCAACTCCATTTTAAAGTTACTCCATTTTTTATTGTTTTGGAGTGAAAAATAGACTGGTACATTAGAGATGCTTTTATAACTTAAAATAAAATTACGATTTAGTTCGTATAAAACGATACCATAGTAACTACCGATCATTAATGTGTGTCAGATGGGAAAATAAACGAAGCTTCACGTGCACTTTGTACTTTGTAGCGAGCCACACGAAATAAAAGATATTGTTTTATTTTTTTAAAGTTAGATTCTACCAATGAGACTGACATGATTGTTAGTACTTGAAAAGTCAACACGATTAGGGTCTTTTGCGCCGATAATTCTATGTTTAAGAATATTCAAATCATCAAAGTTTTCTATTAATGGATTTCTTTTAGTAGAACGAAAAGCAGAGATGGAATTACATAAAGACTAGAGTGGAGCTGACTAGATTACCCATTTTTGATAGAATCGAACCGATCAAAAATTAGGACTATTTATTACTATTTTATATAATATTTCTTCAAAATAGTTAAATATTTTATTTTATTTTATAAAATTTTCGATTGTTTTTTCATATTTTCTTGTAGTTTGAAAAAAAACAACTAAACTAGATCTCACAATTTTAATTAAAAAAGATTCGTGTTTAAATATTTAAAAAATAATTTAAATTGTATTGAGTATTGACCCTAAACTGATAAAAAAAATGATTAAAATATTAAAACGGTTTCTAAAATCTTTTATCTAAATAACCTAAGTAAATAACATCTAAACTTAAATGGATAATCGAATGATCATGTCTAGTTGAGAGTTAGTATATAAATTATAGAGACGAAAGGAAAGAAAAAGAGTTATATATATAATAAGGTATATATAATAAGGTATATTTAACCTATTAGGAATATTGCAATTCGTATAAATATTTTGGCAACAAATCAGCTCATATTGGAAAACAATATCATAACAAAGAAACTCTGAGTTAAAATTTAAAATAAAGAATATCCTTATTTGGCTACAAAGTATAACAAAATTTGATTTTGTCAACCATTTTTAACAACTTTTTTAAAGAAAAGATATAAAGTGAAGGTTTTGTATTAAAATGGCGAAAGAAAGAAATAAAGAAACCCTGCGTTATCAAAGTGGCAGTCTTCCTCTGGTGGGGTTTGAGAGAGAGGACTGTTCTTCTCTTCCCTTCTTCCACTTGCTTTCGTGAGCTTGCTCTACAAGGATACTTGTCTACATCATTCAACTCTTCTTCTATAAATACTCTCCTCGTTGGAAACGAGTTACCTTAATAATTACGAATAATCTTCTCAAATCATTGGAAAGAAGAGAGAGAGAGATAGAAGAGCAGAGCCATGGACTTTCTGGGTTCCACGAAGGATAACGGTATGTTAGCAATGTTGTTTTCGTTTTCGGAATCTGTTTTCTCTCAAGATCCGAGGTCTTTTCTTCTGGAACCTCTTTTCCTTAGATGGGTCTTTAGTTTCTTACACGCGGTTTTGTTGGTAGTTCTGTTTGGCTCATGGGTGCGTAATGGTTCTGGTGTTACGGAACGTTTTGATGATAGGAGGGATTTCAGGTCTAAGTCGGCTATGGTTTGTAGTTTAGTCCTCTCTCTGTTTAATCTCGTGCTGATGTCGTTGAGTGGTTTCTATTGGTACGAGAGTGGTTGGTCAGATAGTGACCTGTTAGTTTCTCTCGTTGGGTTTCTATTGGGAATGGTTTCTTGGGGGGTTTTGTCGATTTTCTTGCATCGGTCAGGTGATTATAAGCACAAGTATCCGTTTCTGCTTAGGCTTTGGTTGGTTTTGTATCTCGCGGTTTCTTGCTACTCTCTCGTGGTAGACTTTGTTCTGTACAAGAGACACGAAACCGTACCTGTTCCTCTTCTAGTCTACGATATAGTTGCTTTTAGTGCTGCTTTGTTTCTCGGTTATGTGGCTTTCCTCAAGAAAGCTAGAAGCAACATTAATGGAGTTTTGGAAGAACCTCTATTGAACGGTGTGAGTAAAACCAATGGGAGTGATGACGAGGCTACCACTCCTTACTCGAGAGCTGGGATTCTCAGTCTTCTGACTTTCTCATGGATGGGTTCATTAATAAGCCTTGGAAATACGAAAACCCTTGATCTTGAAGATGTTCCGCAGCTTCATGAAAGTGACAGTGTAGTGGGGCTAGCTCCTAAGTTCAGGAGTATGCTTGAATCTTCAGATGAGACTGAGAGAAGTGGCGTGACCACGTTCAAGCTTATAAAAGCGTTATACTTTTCTGCTCAGTGGGAGATTCTTGTGACGGCATTCTTTGCTTTCATCTACACGGTTGCATCATATGTTGGGCCTGCACTCATTGATACTTTCGTTCAATATCTCAATGGACGTAGACTGTACAACCACGAGGGGTATGTGCTAGTCATTACTTTCTTCCTTGCTAAGCTTGTGGAGTGCCTTTCGCAGAGACATTGGTTCTTTAGGCTACAGAAGGTTGGTATTAGGATGAGATCCACCTTGGTCGCGATGATATACGAAAAGGGTCTAACCCTTTCATGTCATTCAAAGCAAGGACGCACAAGTGGCGAGATTATAAATTTCATGACTGTGGATGCTGAGAGGATTGGTAACTTTAGTTGGTACATGCATGATCCATGGATGGTTTTGATACAAGTTGGTCTAGCTCTCTGGATCTTGTATAGAAATCTTGGTCTAGCATCAATAGCAGCTTTAGTTTCTACCATCGTAGTTATGCTTATGAATGTTCCATTCGGGAAAATGCAAGAGAGGTTCCAAGAGAAGTTAATGGAAGCTAAGGATAACCGGATGAAATCAACATCTGAGATCTTGAGAAACATGAGGATTCTCAAACTTCAGGGGTGGGAGATGAAGTTTCTCTCCAATATTTTTGATCTTAGGAAATCTGAGGAAGGATGGCTGAAAAAGTATGTGTATAACTCGGCTGTTATAAGCTTTGTTTTCTGGGGAGCTCCTCTTTTGGTGTCAGTCAGCACTTTCGGCGCTTGTATACTTCTTGGGATTCCTCTTGAATCAGGAAAGATACTCTCCGCACTTGCAACCTTCAGGATTCTACAAGAGCCGATTTACAATCTTCCGGATACTATCTCCATGGTTGTGCAAACAAAAGTCTCTCTTGACAGAATTGCATCGTATCTTTGTCTGGACAATTTACAGCCTGACATAGTGGAGAGCCTTCCTAAGGGAAGTTCAGACACGGCGGTGGAAGTGAGCAACAGCACTTTATCTTGGGATGTTTCAGCCTCTAGTCCGACTCTAAAAGATATAAATTTCAAGGTCTTTCCTGGGATGAAGGTTGCAGTTTGTGGTACTGTAGGCTCTGGGAAATCGAGCTTACTTTCATCTATACTAGGAGAAGTACCAAAGATATCTGGAAGTCTCAAGGTTTGTGGGTCAAAGGCGTACGTTGCACAATCTCCTTGGATTCAGAGCGGTAAAATTGAGGACAACATCTTGTTTGGTCAACCTATGGTAAGAGAACGATATGAAAAGGTGCTTGAAGCGTGTTCTTTGAATAAGGATCTGGAGATACTTTCATTCGGTGATCAGACTGTTATTGGAGAACGCGGCATCAATTTGAGTGGTGGACAAAAGCAAAGGATACAGATTGCACGCGCTCTCTACCAAGATGCAGATATCTATCTGTTTGATGATCCTTTTAGTGCTGTGGATGCTCACACAGGGTCGCATCTCTTTAAGGTACAATCTTCTGACTTAGCCGTTATTGTGATTTATCCTTCTGTAAACAATCAAGTATCAAACTGATTTTCATTCTCTCTTACAGGAAGTTTTACTGGGTCTTTTGTCTTCAAAATCGGTTATATATGTAACCCATCAAGTTGAGTTCTTACCTGCTGCTGATCTTATACTGGTATGTGAATAATTTATGCTCTTTTTTCATGTTGTGTCACTGAGGATGATTGAAATCATCTTAAAATCAACTGTCTTGTGCCTCAGGTGATGAAAGATGGAAGGATCAGCCAAGCTGGAAAATACAATGATATCCTCAACTCTGGAACAGATTTCATGGAGCTTATAGGTGCACATCAGGAGGCTCTAGCAGTAGTTGGTTCGGTTGATGGCAGTTCCGTTTCTAATAAATCAGCTCTAGGCGAAGAAAATGGTGCTGTGAGAGATGCTACTGGTGTAGATGGGAAACAAGAAAGTCAAGATCTGAAGAACGATAAAGTAGACTCTGAGGAGTCTCAAAGACAACTTGTTCAAGATGAAGAGAGGGAGAAAGGTAGTGTCGCTTTGGAAGTATACTGGAAATATATCACACTAGCATACGGAGGAGCTCTTGTACCTTTCATAGTGTTGGCGCAAGTTCTCTTTCAGATTTTACAGATTGGAAGCAACTACTGGATGGCTTGGGCTACTCCTGTTTCACAGGATGTGCAAGCTCCTGTTAAACTTTCCACGTTAATGATTGTGTATGTAGCTCTAGCCTTTGGAAGTTCCCTCTGCATTCTTGTGAGAGCCACACTTCTTGTCACCGCTGGTTACAAGACTGCCACTGAACTTTTTCATAAAATGCATCACTGCATTTTCCGTTCTCCTATGTCTTTCTTTGATTCTACTCCAAGTGGAAGGATCATGAATAGAGTACGTCACTGACCTCTATAGTCATTTCAAGATTTCCATTTCTATCTATTTTGTAATCAACGAGATTATCTACAGGCCTCTACCGACCAATCTGCAGTGGATTTGGACATACCGTATCAGTTTGGATCAGTTGCTATCACAGTCATTCAGCTTATTGGAATCATTGGAGTTATGTCTCAGGTTTCTTGGCTGGTTTTTCTTGTCTTCATCCCTGTGGTTGCTGCCTCCATATGGTATCAGGTAATATCCAACTAAGTTACAGTCTAATCCTTTATCTAAGCGATGAAGTATTGACAAAAAGCTTTCTACTTTGCAGCGATATTACATAGCCGCAGCACGAGAACTTTCAAGGTTAGTTGGAGTATGCAAAGCTCCATTAATTCAGCATTTTGCTGAAACGATTTCAGGGGCGACAACAATCAGAAGTTTCAGTCAAGAATCTAGATTCCGTTCTGACAACATGCGGCTAAGTGACGGCTACTCTCGGCCCAAATTCTATACAGCTGGAGCAATGGAATGGCTTTGCTTTCGACTTGATATGTTATCTTCACTTACATTTGCCTTTTCACTGGTTTTCTTGATCTCCATACCTACTGGAGTGATTAGTCCAAGCCTTGCTGGATTAGCCGTTACTTATGGCCTCAGTTTGAATACCCTGCAAGCTTGGTTGATCTGGACTCTCTGTAATCTCGAGAACAAAATCATATCGGTAGAGAGGATTCTTCAGTATGCAAGTGTTCCCAGTGAGCCACCTCTTGTGATAGAAGCAAATCGACCTGAGCAATCATGGCCTTCACGTGGAGAAGTTGAAATCCGTGATCTCCAGGTATCTATCTATAGCTTGCCCCTATACTCTAAGCCCTCCATTTGTTTATATTTCGATTCTTAACCACTTGAGAATCTTTTGACTCATTTTTAGGTCCGATATGCCCCACATATGCCTCTAGTGTTGCGAGGAATAACATGCACTTTCAAAGGAGGTTTAAGAACAGGCATTGTTGGAAGAACAGGAAGCGGGAAATCGACTTTGATACAAACTCTTTTCCGCATTGTAGAACCTTGCGCTGGAGAAATCAGGATAGATGGAGTGAATATATTGACCATTGGGTTACATGACTTGCGTTTAAGACTAAGTATTATCCCTCAAGATCCAACCATGTTCGAAGGAACTGTGAGAAGTAACTTGGACCCTCTTGAAGAGTACACAGATGATCAAATTTGGGAGGTGGGTCGGGTTTAATATCTGAGAGCTGCACAGTCTTCTTTCTATAGTCTTGGCTAATGATTCTGTTGTTGTTTTAGGCTCTTGACAAGTGTCAACTAGGAGACGAGGTGAGGAAAAAGGAGCAAAAGCTCGACTCATCTGTGAGCGAGAATGGAGAAAATTGGAGTATGGGTCAGAGGCAACTGGTTTGTCTCGGGAGAGTTCTTCTCAAGAAAAGCAAAATCTTGGTGCTTGATGAAGCTACTGCTTCTGTCGACACTGCAACTGACAATCTGATACAGAAAACGTTAAGAGAACACTTCTCAGATTGTACAGTGATAACCATTGCACACAGAATATCTTCGGTTATCGACAGCGACATGGTTCTGCTTCTAAGCAATGGTATGTCTGAAACTTCAAATCATTCAATAGAAAATGTGTGTAGACGAAACTGAAAGCGTTTTTGTTTCTATATCTCTGCAGGGATCATTGAAGAGTATGATACGCCTGTTAGATTGCTTGAGGACAAGTCTTCATCTTTTGCTAAACTCGTGGCTGAGTATACCGCAAGATCAAGTTCTAGTCTCGATTGAAGCCTAGAACAGCTACTTTTCTTGGTGATGACGATGAAAAAAACCTTAGGACGCATGACTTCTTCCGAGTCTGAATCTGGTTCAACAGCAACGTTGATGGATTAAGATCCACAAGAAGAAACACTTATCATAGTTTTGTTAAAAGCTTTTGATTCTTAGTAATAGCTAGTAATGTTTAAACAAAAAAAACTGATGCTTCTGCGTCTCCTCTTCGGTCAAATTAATGCAATAAAAGAGGTTCAAATTCAGAACATTTCTCATTGATTTCATAAATGTTAATCAAACCGGAAATGATGGTCAATGAGCAAACCGGGCCGGTTTACTGAGCCTTATTTGCGTGGTTGCTTGGTAGGTGAGAGGAAGGATAGGGCTATTAGCGTCATTTAACCAACACTGCCACTTGCTCACGACTTTGGTCTGAAAAATTCGGTGGAGGAAAGGCGCAGCCTTTGTCTCCGCAACATTACTAGTCCAAATACGTATTCGGCTTTTCGCGCTGCCGGAGGGGTTTCCCCTTTTCAGCTATGAACCTTACTTCTCTGTTTCAAACTCGTCATTTTGTTTTGATCAAACAGATAACTATCCTTTTGGTTTACCAATTTTACACACTTCGGAGCATTTGAGAAGATTGGTTGAATAAGGAGGACCTGTCTTATCCTTCTACATACTTTAGCTCTCCCACGAGTTCCGTGCGGGAGGAGTATTTAGCGAGCTTTCTCGGGGTTTCTGTTTTTTTCTTCTTTCTTTCTTTTGTTTTCTCTAGGGTTTTTTCCATTATCAAATTCTTATGACGGGGATGGCACTTGAGTTATCCGTTTTGGGTCGTTATTTTATGAGCACAAGAACCTCAGATTTGAAGAGATACGGTCAAAAATCGAAGCTTTCAGGAAGACTTCTCCCGAGAACTGAGCTGCACTTCCCTGTGGTTTTGCGTTCTTCTAAACACTCCAATTTGAGTTTTAGATTCGGACGAAGATGTGAATTGAGCTACAGAAATGGCTTTACGCTGTTTGGCTCGAGTCAGTGTCACGAGGGTAGTAGTCAACAAAATTCCGATTCTGCAGAAAAAGAGCTGGAGTCTATTAAGGTTTTACTGAAACGTGGAATTATAATAGGAGCAGTAGTATGTGGAGTTTTCTTATATGGAGGCCAAAAGGTGTTAGCTTCGGCAGGTGTGGTGGAAGCAGGCTATGAGGTGTTTGGTCAGAGTGTAGTGCTGTTTAAGAATGCTTTGCCAAAAATTTACCAGGTTCTTAGGGTTCTTAGAGAGCAAGGTCTAATATTGGCTGCGCTGCTTAGCCTCTCAGCATTCTTCTCTATGGCAGAGACGTCCATTACTACTCTGTGGCCGTGGAAGGTAAAATTAGAGAAATCCTTTTTGGTGTAATTTAGTAATTCCAATGCTGAAAAAATGTTACATCCTGTTGACTGATTTTGATATTTTTGGTTCTGTTTGATGGGGAACACGAACTTGATTATGGAACAACGAGATCTATTAGCAAGAATATGTTGTTAAAGTTACAAAATCTGAAACTTGCATACTTATTCCTGGTTGTTTACTGAGATCCCGCTCTTCCAGTTCGCTTCTAGTATTCTGTTTTTGTTTGCTATGATTGGTTTTGAAATATTGTTGTTTATGTGTGGTTCATCTCAGGTGCGTGAGTTGGCTGAGAAGGAGCCAGAGAATGGGGTGTTCAGAATGCTCAGGAGTGATGTTACCAGATTCTTGACGACTATACTTATTGGAACAACGTACTGCTTTTCTTCGTAGATGTGATTTGTCTTTAGAGGATTGCTTTAAATTTTGTCTCTTATCTTAGGTCTTGTGATTGGTCTTAGTGTTGTGAATATTGCGGCAACTGCCCTGGTCACTGAAGCAGCAACAGCTATATTTGGGGAAGCTGGTGTTAGTGCAGCCACTGGACTGATGACAGTATGTATATTTCTTAATACTTTGTCATATCTGTAAAGTTGTTAAATCTTTTAGTTTGGTTTAGTACAATGCCTCTTCTGTTTATGTGTGGATATTCTTTTTTCAGTATAAATTGTTTCTTATAGAGTTTTCATTCTTGAATGACTATAGGTGGCTATATTACTTCTCACTGAGATTACTCCAAAAAGTGTTGCTGTCCACAATGCTCAAGAAGTTGCAAGGATTGTGGTAAGTTTGAATTAATTGGTATTGGTCCCCCATTGGTGTTGCGCATTATGACTTTTCTGATATGGAATAGCTTAACCGTTCAAATTTCTCATCTGTGGATAATAAAAGGAATACATAACTTATGCTGTATGACTGTGCATCTAGGTCAGGCCAGTGGCGTGGCTTTCCTTAGTTTTATATCCTGTCGGAAGAATTGTCACGTATCTGTCAATGGGAATACTGAAAATTCTTGGGTTGAAAGGACGGAGGTATTCATCAGCCTAGACTTGTCTTAGTATCTTTTATAGTTTTTAACAGGCTAGTCAAATATAATTGATTCCATTTGCTAAGTTGTCATGTCTCTTGGCTTTATTTTCTGTCAGTGAACCATATGTTACTGAAGATGAGTTGAAACTGATGTTACGAGGTGCAGAATTAAGTGGTGCCATTGAAGAAGAGGAGCAGGTATGAGTTTTGTAATATAGTATTAGTTCTTCGTTCAAAACCTATACTGCCTATGTTTATTCTAATGATGTCACTGCAGGATATGATTGAAAATGTGTTGGAGATAAAGGACACCCATGTCCGAGAGGTGATGACTCCTCTTGTTGATGTTGTTGCAATTGATGCCAGTGGCAGTCTAGTTGATTTCCATAGTATGTGGGTCACCCATCAGTACTCAAGGTACATAAATTTCCAAAGCCTTTTTTTCTGAAGCAGTTTCCCTTGGGATTATTCATCACACCCAAATGTTTTCTTCCCAGGGTTCCTGTTTTTGAGCAGCGTATAGATAACATCGTGGGAATTGCATATGCTATGGATCTCCTAGATTATGTTCAGAAGGTGAGACGGTTTCACTTTCTGTTTCTTGCTTCAGTATTTCTCGGGGTTCCTTCAGTTAATCATGTTGTATATAGTGAAATATTTGTGTTTGATTTTGAAGGGCGATCTGCTAGAAAGTACTTCTGTGGGGGATATGGCACATAAACCTGCATACTTCGTCCCCGGTAATCATCAATGTGTTCTTTTGGATTTGATACCCATCCCCTTAGGCATTTGATGGCTTCTGATTTTCTCCATTCCGGTTAAATTATATTGTTATACTACGGACATTAAACACTAGTATTCATGAAGAAAATCTAATGATATATGTTAAACTTTGCAGATTCAATGTCTGTTTGGAATCTTCTTAGAGAATTTCGCATACGAAAGGTTCACATGGCAGTTGTCCTTAACGAATATGGTGGAACCATTGGAGTATGTGCTCCTCTTCTTTTGCCCTCCTCTTCTCTCTCTCTCTCTCTCT
>OVAO01001832.1:0-13306 GCA_900406285.1 Biscutella auriculata
ACAGTGTTGAACTCTCGCTGATGCTGACCAACCTTCCCAACTTCCCTTTGTCTACAACGAAATCCCACTCGCCTTTAGTACCACAAGTCCACATCCCCGCTATTGCACAACATACTTTCTGCCTTCCACAACTGCAACATAACACATAGTCAACATTTCGACCACAAATCACCGAACAGTAAACAACACATTTCACCCACAAAGTTCGGTTAAAAAAATAACGCTCTACCACATAATACCGAACACGAAGCAAACTAAAAAAACTAATACCGAATAAAACTCTGTCCTTCCCAATATAAAATCTCACCGAGGAAACTTATAAGCAAACAAGCTCAAAACTTCGAGGAATATCATGTCAGTTCGAGAAAAAACCATAATACGAAAAAATTATTTCGAACAAAAAAATCAAAACTTTGCGAAGTTCAACCACCTACTTCCGATACAACCTAAACCTCATCCTAAACTTACAAACGAACATTTAACAACAAACAAAAAAATCGAAAATTACTAAACCATACACTTCCATAAAAAGGAAGCTAAAGTTACTTGTTATCCGAAAAACGCTGAAATACAAGAACTTCAATCATTCTGAACAGATTGACGAAAAAGCTGAAGAAAACAAGAAAAA
This sequence comes from Biscutella auriculata, assembly GCA_900406285.1. NCBI lineage: Eukaryota > Viridiplantae > Streptophyta > Magnoliopsida > Brassicales > Brassicaceae > Biscutella > Biscutella auriculata. Next base: position 629 of record OVAO01001832.1, read on the forward strand.
GCTTCATTCTTTTAAAACATATAAACAAATTTTCTGAAAAAAATACGAACTATAAAAACCTTCTTCCAAACCTTATCAAATCTTTCGCCGGTAACGACATGCAAGGCAATTTATCTTTCAAAACACAAGCTCGCAGAGAGTTTAACGCTTTCAAAAACCTATATGTCTCTCGCTTTATGTCCAAAGATTTATCCACTTTATGTTTTCTCCTTTTCAAAACAAAACAACTCCGAAAAACCCACTGAATAACATCAATACACATCGTGTATTCAAAAAGCTAGTCCCCTTTACCTAATTTGGTAGAGAAACACGGCCCCCGTAAGATCACGCTTTTTCATACTTTTCCATTTTTCTCTTAATAAAAAATCAGCTTCATAATTACACAACTTATGTTTTCTAACTAGATGAGCATGAGCCGTTCGATTAAAATGATCCAACGGCTACAGTCAATCTCGCCGAAAACAGAGAGATTAACAAAAAAAAAAGCAGAGAGGTCAATTTCGTCAATTAACCTATGAATATTTTTTTCTTTGTTCACGAAAAAACATGGTTTTGACCAAGTTCGAGAAAGTGACAATTCCAGCAAATACTTCTGCGCCGTATACTGCAAATCACTCTACTTATAAAGCCCATTGGGCCATATCCTCATGAAAGAGAGTGTTTCGCCTTTTTTTTTTTCTTTTTTTTTTTTAAATCCTTTCTTGATCTCTCTTGAGTGTGAATTCAAAGCTCATAATCTGGTTTTCTGCNAGCAGAGAGGTCAATTTCATCAATTAACCTATGAATATTTTTTTCTTTGTTCACGAAAAAACATGGTTTTGACCAAGTTTGAGAAAGTGACAATTCCAGACTTCTGCGCCGTATACTGCAAATCTCTCTACTTATAAAGCCCATTGGGCCATATCCTCATGAAAAAGAGTGTTTCGCCTTTTTTTTTCTTTTTTTTTTTAAAATCCTTTCTTGATCTCTCTTGAGTGTGAATTCAAAGCTCATAATCTGGTTTTCTGCAGTTCTTTTCCGCTTCTGGGTTCAAGTCTACGGATCACTGATCTTTACGGTGGATCTGATAAACAACTGAACGAAGCCCTTAACCTCTAAAGGCATTCCCGCCAAATCAATTTCTCCTCTGTTAAATGCCGGTGGCTACGAGCCTCGCTTCGCTTCTGGACAAGCTTAAAGTGGAAGACCCATATCTTCCACCGAGAAAATGGGAATCCTTCCCTTCCGAAAGCGGGATATTTCCTCCTAAAACTCGTGCTTCTCCTTCGACTTCGTCTTTTCCCTCTTCTTCTGTCTCTGTAAGTTTAGTTATTTAAGCTTTTCATGTAGTTCGCTTTCAGGGAAAGAAGAACTTGCATTTCGATTTTGCCTCACTATCTATTTTGTTGCTATGGTTTGGATCGGAAATATGGACTTTGGCTAAGCAGCTATTTTAGTGAGTGATTTTGTTGATCGAGTGTGATTATCATCACTCTAGGGCTTTGGGTGGATTATTAACTATAAATACTTTTCTTGGGATAATTTCCTTGTGGAGAAACCTTGACTTGTTTGCTTCATACCTCATATTTTCGCGTCCCATTTTTTATTACATTTCTTGGTTAAAATGTTCTGAGATTATTATTGTTAGTGCTTAGAGGAGAGATTTATATGAAATGCTGCTTTATCAAGAGATACAGTTTGTATATCATGCCGCTAATAACTGAGACTTCTTCCTTTCTGTCACATTTTCTTACATTTTGCTGCTTTGTAATAGGAGTCGAGTTTGGTCAGGTTGGCCATTAATGCTCTGCAAGGTGTTGAGTCTTCTCTTATTAGCATAGAAAAGCTCTCTTCTACGTTATGTTCTCAACCAGCTGACAGGACCCTCCACAACATTCCGAGCTTATGGCATCGGATGTCAAGCACTGATGCGTTGGGACAGATTCTTAGAAACATGGGCTGCTTTGGTTCTTTGGTTTTTCTTCTCTATAAGTTTGTAGACCATTTCACAAGCTTCGATTTGGAGGCTGAAACAGCTGTGGAGGGACAGGAGAGCTATAAAATAGGTGAAAATGAAGATGTGTCTTCTGGTAGAGCCAAGAACAAAAGCTGCTATACTCTTGTCAATCAGGCTTTTGCTATTGCCGTGAGAAAGGTCTTAGAAGGCTATATATCTGGACTAGATACATTATGTGCATCTATAGAACTGAGGCGTTCATCTAACATTGTAGATGGTTCTGACCATTGTTCCTCTTGGTTAGGCTGCCTTACCAATGTCGTTCATGCAAAGATAACATTATTGGAAGTTTTTCTACATACTAGAGAGTTGCGAACACAGATTGAAGCTCTTGCGAACATATGTGATTTGTATGATATAGCCCAATCTTATTGTGGTTCTCCTTGGGAATGTCTGATTACTGAAGCAAACGTGCGATTTCATGGGTTCTACAGAGGGAGCGATCTGCTTACTTACTTATATTCACAACTAAAGGTCAGGCTACTTTATTTAAATATTCATCCTCTTTTTTCTTTCTTTCTTTCATGACATACATAATGATCAGTTAATGTAGCCTAGACTAGAGCACCTTGAGTTTTCAGTTGTTTCCATTCACATTTCAGTAATGGTTTTTACGTCATTAACTCCAGGATTTACATTTTTTAAAGAAACTTGAAAGAATATCAGTACATCTTTTGTTTTGGAAGATTTGATATGGTGATTGAGTTTGCTCGTTATGCTTGACGTGAGTGGTATACATAGCCTGACAAGTCGGGAACTTGCACTCGCTTAAACTATTTTATACTGACTGGCCCAGGAGCTTGTATGATTTAAATAGTTTGTTCTGACTACCTTTTCCTAACATATTTGTTGTAGGTTGCTGATCCTGCTCACAGTGCTTTGCTTAAGTTTTTGTTCCTCAAAACATGTGAACCATATTGTGAGTTTATAAGATCTTGGATATTTAAAGCGGTACTTAACGATCCTCACAAGGAGTTCGTTGTGGAATGTGTCAGTGAATCGACATCTTTTTCTTGGAATAAGCCGGGCATCTCCCCATTGAAGAGGGTTAGGGTAATATATTCTTCTCAGTTTCTGCATCTTTATTTTGTTATCTTTAGACAATTGATATCAAATTGCTTTCATTTCTGCACTCCAGGAGCGAGAAGGAGGGCTTTTTCCATGTTTCCTGAACGGCTTCTTGTTACCTATACTAAGGGCTGGTCAACAGCTCCAAGTAATTACAAAACTTCTTGAATTGTGTAATATTCCTGCATCTGGACACAAAACTTACGCAGATCTTCTTCCCTGTTGGACGTATTATTCTACCACTAGTCAAGGGTACCCATCTCCAATAACTTTCAGCAAATTACATATAGAAGCGATGATAAAGAAAAGAAACGATTACTATGGAAGAATGCAAGAAAAACTTGGTGAATTTTCAAAAACGTTTGAGCTGCTCCCTGGGCAGGTATCGTGCTTCTTTTAGTTTTATACCAATCCTTAGTTCTTAATTTCGTGTTTTAACTTCCAAAGCTACGGTCTTTTTGGGTTACGTGGCTGAGGATACTTTCTCATTGCTACAGTAGCTCTTGCTCACTTAATAGCCATAGGTAGTTTTAATCTGTTGTTAAGTCAATTTTTTCCTAAGCTAATTTGATATCTTACTAATAGTTCATTTGAGTTCTTGCTACCAATTTGTCTGTGTATACATATATACATAACACATTGTTTTCTCTGGTAAATCATGTGTCTTGTATATCCCAAACGATTTTGAATATTTATTTTGATCCTACATTATAAACTACAATATCAAAACCATTATTGGGAGACTCCTGATATAGTAGCTTATGTCTTCGTTAAACAAGACCGTAAGATGCATATACGTGCAGATTTTAAATGCATGCTAAATCTCCCCCGTCAATTTTTAGTTGCGTGTAAGGATTCCTTCAATCAAGCTATAAGCATTGTAGAAACGTCTCATCTCTGTATGGTGGAAGTGATTTATATAGGGACCCTAATAAATGCTAACCTTTTTCCTTTCTTTTTCTTTTTGCATTTGAAGCTATTGAGAACTTATTGTTTCACTAATTTCTCGGTTCTATCTTGTATTGATATTTTAAGTTTAGGTTCATGAAGCAATATCTTTACCAATATCCTATTGTGATGGAGATCAAATTCAGAAAAGTTCTGTTCATTTCACACTGGACGAGGATTTACTAATTCCTTCTACAGTTACAGTGGACTTGCCCAGGTGTTCTTCCTGATTCTATGCATCATTTACCCTCAGTCTGCTGAACGTTTACTGATGACATTTTCTTGGTATTTCAGGGACCGCAGTGGTTCTGATTCTGATGACCAGAAAACGGAAGACAGTTTGTTCTCAGAGATAGATGCGTCATGCTCATCTGAATGTTCATCGAATAGAGATTCTTTGGAAGCATCTGATGTTGGAATCCTTGATTCACAGAGTACATTACAAAATAATTTATCTGCTCTACGTTTCTCTATTGTCTCTGATGGGAGATGTAATCAGAATCTAGTTCAGCATAGTGAATCAGGTTTAAAAGGCAAGAATTTTGTGTGGGATGGTGAGAAGGCAGATACTCATCGACAGTGGATGGATTTTGAGCCAGAAGGATCCATTAAAGTATGTGAGGATAACAAATTTACGGGGCCGCTTTCTATTACGTCATGGCCCCTTGGCGGATTACCTAGAAATCCATTTTGTGATAATAATAAGTACGCAGATGACAGAGAGTATCCCCAAATTGATTCGGGTCCTAAGACGGAACACAGGCACATAATGAATACTGATGAAAGAGCACTATTTATGAACAGTATTTCCGCTGGCGGTAGTTGTTCGAGGCATGAGAGAAAGCATGATTTTCTGGCAAGCTGTCCCAATTCAAATAAAAATTTGTTGAAAGACACAAAGGTAAACTACCCTTACGAGGTGGTGCTCAGTATGAATCCGGTGCTGAGATGTGATTTCTTGCGCAAGCATGGAAACCCAAACAGAAGGGACCAGAGGAAATCATTGCCTTGGTATGATTTCTCTGCAGTAGATAACCCTTCCAAAACATGTCTTGCCAGGATACCTGTAGGAATCCCTATTGATTTTCATGTGGAATCTCATAGTTCTCGGACTGATAGAACAAGTCATCGTGATGCCAACCAAGAATGTGGCATAGGTAGGTTTGATGTTGAGGACCCGAAAGTATCTTGTAGTCATTTATCTTCGAGATTAAAAAGTTGCACTGAAGAAAAAAGGTCAAATGTATTTGGTGGAAGTAGATGGGAGGGTATGCTTTGCAGATCAAATAACCCTGAAACTAGTGCATTTAATGATGGCAGACATAATTCCTCTGGCACGTTTGAACTGCCACTTGATTTTGTTATAGACAAGTGTCTACTGCAGGAAATACATCTTCAGTATCCTTCACGATACTTTCATTTGCTATAGATATACATATTTAGCTTTATAATTGAGCAGTTGGCTGATCTTTTTCCTTTTTGGAATTGTTTTCTCATGGTAACATGTCATGTCTATTAATAAATCACTTTTCCTTAACAAACGAAAGATATAACTTTGTTAGTAAGCTAGCTATAAAATTACTCGAAGAAGGATTTGGCTTGCAAGAACATCTGCTAGCTCTGCGCAGATATCACTTTATGGAGGTAGCAGATTGGGCTGATGTATTTGTAGCGTCACTCTGGCATCATGTACGTCTGCTATCAATCTATTTATTGGGATAATTCTTTTTGACCTCTCTATAAAGCATATATAAAAACTTTCGTTCATTTGGATTCCCAGAAATGGCTTGTTACAGAGGTAGATAATAGAATTGCAGAAATGCAAGGGTTTCTAGAATCATCAATTCAGAGATCATCGTGCGAACGAGACACTTGCAAGGACAGGTTATTTTTGTACAGGAGACAAGGCACAATGCATCTCCCGCCATCTACAATTGGTATGGTCTTACACTTAGCAGATTAATTGCTACTGTATGTGGTGAACTATTAATCTGATACTGATGTGTGGAAATTGCAGGAGTGCGTTCCTTTGATTTCCTAGGGTTGGGTTATCGAGTTGACTGGCCAATCAGTATAATTGTAACATCTGATGCTCTGAAAGCATATGCTAATGTATTTAGTTTTCTGGTTCGAGTGAAACTAGCAGCCTATGTATTAACCGACATCTGGTGCTCACTGAAGGTAAAGGTTCAGCTTTGTTGATTCGCTCTTTGAGACTTAGCACCTCTCATACAAAAATTGCTGCAATTTTCTAAACTTTACGTTGATGATGGCACGTTGAATATACTGCCTTTTAGGATGTAAGACATAAGATGCATGCAAATAAAGAGAAGATAGCGAAGCAAGAACTCCACTGGTTAAAAATATTGATGAAACTAAGGTAAATTCAAAACACAAGCTTCACAATTTCATAATCTCTCGATGACTCATTAACTTAAGTATCTATGCGACTGCATGAGCCTATCTATGGTGATCATATTTCTTCTTGCATGACCATTACAGGAGTAACAGAAAACATTGATATCCATCCAAACAATATCTGTGCAAATGCTAATTGTCTTTTGATAAACATTTGTATTATTTCTTCATCACTGTATTTGTGTGATGCACAATGCATTTTTCAGATCATTGAGTTTCTATATTCTCCTGGTATCTTTAACGTATTTCTTCTATGTGCCAGGCATCAAGTCAACCATTTTGTATCAACACTACAACAATATGTACATTCGGAATTGTCTCACGTTTCATGGTCCAAGTTCCTTCATTCCCTGAAGCATAAGGTCTGGAAAAATCCGTACACTCTACAGTTTATTTGGTCAAAACATAAATATGCTTCGATGGTGGCCTGGTGAAATGTTATGATAACTTAAAAGTATGATTCTTTGTTTAATTGTTGAGTATGAGCGCCTCAAGAAACCTACTGTAACTAGCTAATTAGTACTCGTTTAACAACATTTCTTAGCTACGTTGACACCAAAATGAATAGTATCAAAGTTATTGCGATTTCAGTAGTGGTTTAACTGGCTTCCTGCATACGAATTACACATCCCACTACCTCTGGTTTTTTCAGGTAAAGGATATGATGGATCTTGAGTCTGTGCATATGGCTTATCTAAGTGAAGCTCTGCGCATGTAAGTGTCGTTTTCTCTCGGCTTCAGATGCCATAATTCAGTTGTAAACCAAAATTTTGCTTCCGACCTTTTGTGGCACTGTAATATGACTGACCTAATCTAATATCTCTTTTGAAATACATCATATAACCAAACCTCCCATTATCAAACAATTGCAGATGTTTCCTATCTGACGAAACCAGAGTCATATCTAACATCATAGAGAACATCTTGCAATGTGCACTCGAGTTCCGTTCTTGTCTTCCCAAAGGGATTCAGAGTAGAGGTCGAGTTCCAAACGATTCATGGACAGAAATGCTATGCATAAACACATCTCAGGTAGGAGAAGAAGGTGAAAAATGATCATATCAAACACTTTTTTCGCTGGCGTTCTCAGTTTTTTCTTATTCACGTTAAACAGGTGATAATGGTGAAGCAAAGTTTTGACAAAGAGTTAAAGGAATTGCATTTGTGTCATTTAAGATCACCAAAACATGGGAGGTTTGTGCTCTCACGCTTCTGGGACTGCCTCAATTTTAACCTTTATTATTCAGATATCCTTCATGACTCTAACATCTTTGCTCTTATTCCTTAAGAACCAGTATCTGATTCTCTTCACCTGTACAATTTTCTTATAATATAATTCACTTTCATATTTTTGTGTGTTTAATTATTCATTCCACTTTTCACCCGAATAATTGAGCTCTCTTATTAAAGTTTTTTTCTCCTCACTCTATTATTAAATATACGCCATAACCATCTAAACAATGTGTCAGCCATCTTTTTACAATTAGGCAATTCGTGAAAAGACACTACTATATTTCTATGAAATATACTGTTATTGTTGGCATCTTTTGACCATATTGAGACATAAACAATTGTACGCAAAATACACATGCACAAAACAATATTCTCAATTTTGAGGTGGAAGCTATGTCTACACTTACCTAACGATCTCAAACCAGAGTTGTTATTATACTCTGCGTACGAAAACGGTTAGAGAGATAGAGGGAGAAGATTAAGGAGAGAGATAATGAGCTTGGTTTTCGCCATTAATGGACAAAGGTTCGAGCTTGAGCTCTCTTTCGTTAACCCTTCAACAACTTTGTTGGAATTCCTTCGTAATCAGACTTCTTTCAAGAGTGTTAAGCTCAGCTGTGGCGAAGGTAACTGATTGATTTTTTTTTGTCGTTTTCATCGTCTTGTTTATCTGATATTCTTTGTTGTTGTTGTTGGCTCAGGAGGATGTGGTGCTTGTATTGTTCTTCTCTCCAAGTACGATCCTCTTCTACACAAAGTCGACGATTTCACAGTCAGCTCTTGCCTCACTCTCCTTTGCAGCATAAACCATTGCAGCATTACAACTTCAGAAGGACTTGGAAACAGCAGAGACGGTTTCCACCCGATTCACCAACGATTGTCAGGTTTCCATGCTTCTCAATGCGGCTTCTGCACACCAGGGATGTGTGTTTCTCTCTTCTCTGCACTCTTAGATGCTGACAAGTCTCAATCCTCCGAGCTTACGGTTGTTGAAGCAGAGAAGGCTGTCTCCGGGAACCTATGTCGGTGTACCGGCTACCGACCCATTGTTGATGCTTGCAAGAGCTTTGCTTCGGATGTTGACATTGAGGATCTTGGATTCAACACTTTCTGTAAGAAAGGAGATTCTATTCGTAGTCTACCTCGGTTTGATAGTGAGAAGCGTGTCTGTACATTTCCAGAGTTTTTGAAGGATGAGATTAAGTCTATAGATTCTGGAATGCATCGATGGTGTAGTCCGGCTAGTGTTGACGAACTTCAAAGGTTATTGGAAGCTTGCAAGGCTAATAGTAATGGAGTCTCTATCAAATTGGTTGCTGGTAACACAAGTACTGGATACTATAAAGACGAAAGAGAGCAGAATTACGAGAAATATATAGACTTAACTCAGATCTCGGAGTTGAAAGAGATAAGAGAGCATCAAAGTGGAGTTGAGATAGGAGCAGTGGTAACAATAACTAAAGTTATTGTTGCTTTAAAAGAGATTCGGGTCTCACCAGGTGTTGAGAAAATGTTTGGGAAACTTGCTACTCATATGGAAAAAATTGCTTCAAGATTCATCAGAAACTTTGGTAGCATTGGAGGAAACCTTGTAATGGCTCAGAGGAAACAATTTCCTTCTGATATTGCTACAATACTTCTTGCAGCTGGTGCATTTGTTAACATAATGAGCTCTTCGCCAAGAGGAGTTGAAAAGCTGACTCTGGAAGAGTTCCTTCAGCGATCTCCTATTGAGGCTTATGATTTGGTTTTGAGTATCGAAATTCCATTTTGGCATTCTGAAACAGGCTCTGAGTTTCTTTTTGAAACCTACCGAGCTGCACCACGTCCTCAGGGAAGTGCTTTGGCTTACCTGAATGCTGCTTTCTTGGCTGAAGTGAAGGATACAATGGTGATTAAGTGTAGTTTAGCTTTCGGGGCTTACGGGACCAAACACGCCATTAGGTGTAAGGAAGTTGAGGAGTTACTGTCTGGGAAAGTAATCACTGAAACTATTTTGTATGAAGCTATTACCTTACTTGGCAATATCATAGTGCCTCAAGACGGAACAAGCAATCCCGCTTACAGGTCAAGCTTGGCGCAAGGCTTCCTTTTCGAGTTCTTTCACACTTTAGTAACTAATCATACTACACAAAAACCTTCAAATGGTTACCACTTGGATCAGCCAAAAGGGTTGCCAATGTTGTCTTCCTCACAACATGTTCCTATAAACAATGAATATCATCCGGTTGGTGGGCCTATTACTAAATCTGGAGCTACGATTCAGGCTTCTGGTGAGGCTGTTTTTGTGGATGATATTCCGTCGCCCAAAAACTGCCTCTATGGAGCATTCATCTATAGTTCAAAGCCATCCGCTCGGATTAAAGGTATTCATTTCAAGGATAATTTGGTACCTAATGGAGTTCTTGCAGTTATTTCTTGCAAGGATGTTCCTAAAGGTGGACAGAATGTCGGTCTGTATACTGGATTTTGCACTGAGCTCTTATTTGCAGAGGAGTTCACCAATACCGTAGGCCAATGCATCGCCCTTGTGGTATGTCAAATCATAAACGTCAACGAGTTTCAGTTCCATCGCCAGCGGTTCTAGTAACAGTTAAAATTTTGCAGGTTGCAGACACGCAGAGACATGCTGATACAGCAGCCAATCTTGCAATTGTTGAATATGAAACAAAGGATATGGAACAACCAATCTTGTCTATCGAAGACGCGGTTATGAAATCTAGTCTATACGAGATCTTCCCATTCTTATGCCCACAACATGTTGGCGATACATCAAAAGGAATGGCTGAAGCTGGTCATCGAATTCTCAGCTCAGAAGTATGTATTGTAGTCGCTCTCTCCTTCACATTTCTGAACTTACAACCCAAATATGTGTATATGTTCACATCTTTATATTCTTTGATGTGAAATTCAGATTAGACTCGGATCGCAATACTTCTTTTACATGGAGACACAAACAGCTCTTGCAGTTCCAGATGAAGACAACTCCATTGTAGTATATAGTTCAAGTCAGATCCCTCAGTACGTACACAAGACGATCGCTACTTGTCTCGGCATCCCTGAAAACAATGTCCGTGTCATAACCAGACGTGTTGGTGGAGGTTTTGGAGGAAAAGCTGTCAAGTCAACCTCAGTAAGTTTTCAAAAACCAATCTTGTACGTTTTTGTTCCCCTCACTTGCTGCAAGAAACGGACCAAAAACCTCAAAGCTTTCCGTTGTTACAGGTTGCAACCGCGTGTGCTGTTGCTGCAAATAAACTGCAGCGGCCTGTGAGAACTTACGTAAACCGAAAAACTGATATGATCATGACTGGGGGGAGACATCCCATGAAGATAACCTACAGTGTCGGATTCGAATCCACAGGGAAGATCACAGCTCTGGAACTAGAATTACTAATTGATGCAGGTGCAACTCTTGGTTATAGTATGCTTATTCCAACAAATGTCATAGGGGCACTAAAGAAGTACAACTGGGGCGCCTTATCTTTTGATATCAAACTTTGTAAAACAAATCTTCCGAGCAGATCAATCATGAGAGCACCCGGGGATGTGCAGGGTAGTTACATAGCTGAGGCCATCATCGAAAATGTAGCCTCTAGTCTCTCCTTGGAGGCTGATACCATAAGAAAGATCAATCTCCATACATATGAGAGCTTAGCTCTGTTCTACAAGGACAGTGCTGGTGAACCACATGAGTATACTTTATCTTCAATGTGGGATAAGGTTGCCGTATCTTCAAAATTTGAGGAGCGGGTTTGCATTGTTAGAGAGTTCAACGAGTCTAACATATGGAGAAAACGAGGGATTTCTCGAGTACCCATCATTTATCCGGTTTCCATGTTTGCAACTCCAGGGAGAGTAAGTGTTTTGAGTGATGGCACAATCGTTGTTGAGGTTGGTGGGATCGAACTAGGACAAGGGCTATGGACAAAGGTAAAACAAATGACTGGTTATGCTCTTGGCCTGCTCCAATGTGATGGAACCGAAGATCTAGTAGAGAAGATAAGAGTTGTACAAGCAGATACATTAAGCATGGTCCAAGGAAATTTTACAGGAGGTAGCACTACATCCGAGGGAAGCTGTGCAGCTGTTCGTCTCTGCTGTGAAACCTTAGTGGAAAGATTGAAACCGCTAAAGAAAACGTTAACGGAGAAATCAGAGGGTCCAATCAGCTGGAATAAGTTGATTTCTCAGGTTCTCCTCCTCAACTTACTGCTTATTATTGCTTAAATCGAAGATTAAGCTTCTTGATTTTGACNGTTTCTCAGGTTCTCCTCAACTTACTGCTTATTATTGCTTAAATCGAAGATTAAGCTTCTTGATTTTGACTCTAGGTTCTTATATCTAAACGCAGGCTTATGCTCAATCTGTGAACTTATCAGCTAGTGACTTGTATACTCCAAAAGACACTCCCACTCGATACCTTAACTATGGTGTTGCTGTTAGTGAGGTAACTTCTGGTTTATTTTCTCTCAAATGCTGAATTGAAATGGAGAAATGGAGTAACTTTGGTGTTTCAATAGGTTGAAGTAGACCTTGTGACCGGACAAACCACGGTTTTACAGACAGATATCATTTATGATTGTGGAAAAAGCCTAAATCCGGCTGTCGATTTAGGACAGGTAATATGAGTAAGAGGGAGCAGATAAAACAAATGAATCATTTACTTAAAAAGTCTCTTTTTTGGTGATGTGTGTTTTCTTGTTCAGATTGAAGGATCTTTTATGCAAGGACTTGGGTTTTTCATGCTTGAAGAGTACATAACAGATTCAGAAGGACTCGTTTTGACAGACAGTACATGGACATACAAGGTCCCGACCGTTGACACCATCCCAAGACAGTTCAATGTCGAAATACTAAACAGTGGTTGCCATGAAAAACGTGTGCTCTCTTCTAAAGGTACGTAAGACCTCCATAACTTCCAATCAAAACTTCTAAAAGGTATGCCATGTAAACGTTTTTTTTTACTGGTTTTATATGGTAAATGCAGCATCAGGAGAGCCTCCATTGCTACT
>OVAO01001833.1:0-14051 GCA_900406285.1 Biscutella auriculata
TCGTGCGAGAGTGGCTGAGTCCAATTTTAAATCTTTAACCCTAAGATAAGATTAAAATCGGAGCACCTAGACCTTGGATCCTTGCCTGAATTCTGTTGCTTGATCAATTGCCTGCTTTTCCTTTATTTAATCTTCGTTAATTTCCCGCTTTTGCTTGCTGAATGGTCACTTACCTTTGCTACAATCGAACGACAATCTTTACAGGATTTTTAGTGNATAAAATCTTGTTCGATATATACCCACTCTATTCCTTTTACCGTGCTTTTGCTTGTTTGTGCTCTACTAACCCATAGTAGAAGTAGCGGTATATTTACGCTAGCTCCGAGCGATCTCTTACAACCGCTGCCGATTCCTACGTGAGTGTGGGAGGATATTTCAATCGATTTCGTGGAGGGCTTACCGAAATCTGAAGGGTATAATGCGGTACTAGTCGTGGTTGACAGGCTAACCAAATACTCACATTTCATAGGACTTAAGCACCTTTTCACAGCCACAGATATTGCTACGGTTATGGTTCAAGAGGTCATCAAGTTGCATGGTTTTCCTAAAACTATTGTATCGAACCGTGATAAGATCTTTTTAAGTCTTTTCTGGAAGGAGCTTTTTCGCTTAGCTGGAACAACCCTCTGCCTCAACACGGCCTACCACCCTCAATCGGATGGGCAGACTGAGGTAACTAATCCTAGCCTTGAGACCTACTTGAGATGTTTTGTCAGTGAAAAACCGAGAGCTTGGGCGAAGTATTTAGCGTGGGCAGAACTCAGCTACAACACTTCCTATCATTCAACCATTAAAATGTCTCCATTTAAGGCTGTCTATGGTCGCGACGCCCCTGAGTTGGTGAAGTATGAACGGGGGTCAACAACCAACGCCGAACTAGAGGATCGCTTAGTCGAACGGGATGAGATGCTGGAAGTCTTACGCCTAAATTTACACAAGGCACAACAGAGAATGAAGAAGTATGCTACCAGTCACCGAAGGGAGGTGGAATTTTCATGGGAGATTTGGTCTTTCTCAAAATCAGGCCATTTCGTCAAAAGTCTCTAGCTCAACACACTAATGAGAAACTCGTGGCCAAATTATATGGTCCTTATGAGGTGGAAGCACGGATAGGAGCTGTTGCTTACAAACTGAAACTACGGGAAGGGTCGAAGATTCATCCGACATTCCATGTCTCTCAATTGAAGTTGGCGGTAGGAGAGGGGATCACACCAATGGACCTTCCCCCTCAGTTGAATCGTGAGGGCACCTTAATTGCAAACCCGGCGAAGGTACTGGGGTTCGTATGAATCCAGTTTCAGGCATGGAAGAAATCTTAATCAAATGGGAGAGCTTACCTGACTTTGACAGTACGTGGGAATGGAAGACAAAGATACAAAAGCAGTTTCCTACTTTCAATCTTGAGGACAAGGTTAATCTCTTAGGCGAGGGTATTGATACATATGAGGCCCATCACCCACCAATACTCTATACTTACAAGAGAAAGAAGAAGAACCAGGGCCCATGAAGAAGTAAGTAAAGTCTCTAGTATCTAGCTATGATAAGGAATAAGTTACTATAGTAAGAGAGGGTTACCATGGTTAGGAATAAGAAAGGGTGAGTCACGCTTTGTGCCGTTATGTGGCTGCTCTATTTAAGTAAGAGAGGGAGAGTGAGGAAAGTTTATCTTGTAACTAGACAGTGAGAAGAAGGGAATAGGAATTATGCTCTAAGCGGGTTTCATATCTCAGAATCATTGTCTTATCTTTTTATCATCAATAAAGGAATTATTCAGCTACTCTGAGATACTAACCAGAAAATAGTATCACAATCACGCCAACAAACACGAGTATTGGGGTTGCAGATGGCCACGTGTTGTGTTCTTACAAATGTTGCCTTATCTTATCAAAAAATTATGTAAGATTCAACCTCAGACAAGACCATGACACAACATCATTTACTGTGACCCAATTAGTATTAAGTTTCTTAAAATGCATGCCTAAGGTATGGACACGGAAGAGATGGTTTCCATGACAGATCAAGATGTTGATTTCATGTGAAAGCAATATGATCTTCATGCATATGCAGTATACGTCGCCCCTAAACCCAAGTATTTTGCTGCTCTAGCTAGTTTAGTTTTTGTCATCGACTATGTACATTAACATTATCCAGTCATGTTGTCACTTACATGTACGTATTTATGCTATGCTCAAACATTTCACTTCATGTTAACAATTTGTAATTTCAAATTTACTCGCTTAATAATTGCATTCACCAAATTAGCAAACACACTAAACTTTAAATTCATTACTATCTGTTATACCAAATTACGATGATTGGTTTTTAAATTCAGCACTTTCAATTATTTAGATTAAAGAATTTGATACTTAATTTATTCACAAAAGATACAATACATTACCATTATTCAAAACTTTAAATTCATACTTTCAATTCACTACTTAATCCTCTATAACCATTACCATACCATATCATAAATATCTAAAACAAAATTCAAAACGTTAATTTCATTACTTTAAATTCAAGAATTTAATCCTCTATAACCATTACCATTACCATACCATTTTATGAAAAAACACCACAAACTAAAATTATGAAACAATTTGATTATAAAATATCTATCGACCCAAAAAAGACCCCGTTCTTGATATAATCACAACTAAGCCAGGTGACCAGTACCACGTCTAAATCGGTAGATCATCTGATATCCGATGAAACAAACCCCAAAAAGTTATCATTTTCCATCAAGAAAAACCCAAACTCGAAAAACTCACGCCTCCAAAAATAAATGACAAAAATCAAACTCAATCACCGACATTAACATACTTTACTAGATGACAAACTCAAACACGAAAAACTCTCACCTCCGAAACCTGCAACTTCGCCAAACATAAACGAAGGAGGAGTTTTTGTGAACGGTGAAGATAAGATTCTGTTACACAATAATCGATTTTGTTACACCAAACGAGGTTTGTAGTGCTTTCCTATGCTCTATAATGTAACAGTTTGAGTTGCGTACATCTCCCACTTTCCAACATATTCATATGGTCACAATCTAACTAAACTCTTTACAACCGTCAGAATAAAAATGGTATAAAATTTAATTTACAACCTGCAACAAAATAAAAATCAAATCAATGCATAAATCCCTTTCTTATTCTCTTACACAATATGGTTTTGTATCAAATCATTGCATAAAATCCCTTCCACTACTTTTTCTTCTCTTCATTAAATTGCATCACAAGTTTTGTATCACAAGAGCATGGGGGCTAACGTTAGAAGAACTTATTCTCTGGCTGATCTACCCGATAAACTTTTGGCAGGTATCACCTTCCGCGTGGTGAGGTTGAGTGTTATAGATGGTGCATCTCTCGGGAAGGTATCCCAAGCGTTTAGAAGACACTGGAACACTGAAGGCGTTCGAAGGGAATGTCATCTCGGTCCCCTGGAATTTGAACCAGCCATGACACATTTTTGTCAGCCGGGAATCCCGATGCGCTCTACAGGGAAGGAATCACTTCCTACTTTAACAATAGATGAACAGAGAGAGCAGACAAAGGTCTGGCAGGATTAGAAACCGCTACAGAGAAATGTCACATCAAAGCGTTGTATCTCTATGACATAATTCTAGTCTGTTCGGATATCGAAAGAAGAGACGAAGGTTTCAACATGTTGGCTACGCTTATGAAACCATCGTTGTTAGAATCCGTCATTGAGATGACAGATATGAGGAACAGTCTTGTGTTGGATCTAGACCTTTTGGTAAGGTCTAGATAAGTCCAAGGATATGGTACTAGACTATGTTTCTGATTGCAGCTGCGACGAAGTCTACAACGGGAATTATATCACTACAAGAAAACACCCTGTTTTCCCGCAGGCAATCCCGTTGAAAGCCGTCAGAAAGGGTCGTTTCCGACATGTAATCAACGGGCAACACAGTCGGTTACGTGTCGTCAGAAATTTTGTTCCCGTCGGAACCTACCAAGACGTGCCCGGTTCCAAATTCGGGAACTTACAAAGACATCCCCGGTTCCAAATTTGGGGACAGCGAGATGCAATGCTCGAGTCCCGACATATCAAGGAGGTCCTCGATCGCCAAACGTTGGGTGGTGTCGACGGGTTCGAGCTGAGCAAACTCAATTTCGCCCGCTAAGTTCCCGACAGAATGAGACGAGCTGGAAGAGCGGCCACGACTCGAAGATCCTCGACGCATCGGAGCAGACTTTGACATTACAATTCATAAAAGTTAAATATAAATTAATTTGTTTTTATAAAAAATCTAAAATTCATAAAAATCAATCTAATATCAAAAAATTAATAAAAATTCATTTAAACTCATAAAATTCATTTAAATTCAATAAAGTTCATAAAAATTCAGAAAAGGAATCATAAAAATTCAAAAAAATCAGAAAATTCAGAACAAATTTCAAAAAATGATAACAAATCATAAAACCATTCCAAAACCCCAACATAATCATAAAAATTCCTAATTCTCCAAACTTTCCAAACATTTTTCTGGGAATTTCCTAAGTTTCACAAAATTGACCGAACAAACACTTAATTCCAATTGCAATCTACCTAAAACTGAAACTTTCAATGTCCTAAACCCCTAAATCGCATTCAACAATCATAAACCTAAGAATTCTACAAAAATCTAAAAACTAATCGGCTAAAAGTAAAGGCAAAGGTTACTTACATCTTTTGTTGGAGTTTTCGGCGAGTTTCGGCGGCAAAGAGGCGGAGATCGACGGCGAATCGGCACGAGAAAAAGGGCTAGAATCAGAGGTTTTTTGCAGAAATGGTGATTTGGGTCTGGAAAAAAAATATAAATTTCCGACGGGGTAAGCTCGTTGGTTACCCATCGGAAATTTTAGGTTTAGCCGCCCAAAAATTTCATTAGCCGCCCAAAATTTCGTTTCCCGTCGGAAATCCGTTGGTACCCGTTGGAATAAATAAAAATTTCCGACAGGTAACCAACAGTTCTGTTTTATTCTCAAAAACGGTGCGTTGGGAAACTATTGGTTACCCGTCGGAAATTTCCGATGGTTTTCCAACGGGTTCCCCCACGGTTTAGGGTTATGAATCCCTAAACAATTGAATTACGAAGCTAAAAATATCCATTACGTCTTTTATTAGATTATAAAAGTGTCAAATTACTAATTTGATTACCAAGTGGTTATAAAATCGAACTTTTTTACAGAAACCTTTATAACCCACAACTAAGTCCTTAATGAACATTACATTACTTTAGTTAGTTCGGTTCAAGATGCTTAATAATTATAATATTTTTCATTTATTTTACTTATGTAATGATACTTAAAATGTGTTAGTATATTAAGACATTAAGTTTTCTTTTGGATAGTCATCATTTTAGACAAGAATTGACGTTTTTCGGTCCCCAAACCATAAACGGCTGGAAACCCATAAAAAATCTGTTGGAAATGCTTTCCAGTCAGAAATCCGTTAGTGACCCGTCAGAAATCTCAACATTTTCCGACGAGTAATCAATGGATTTGTATTTTCCATAAAACGGTGTGTTGGAAATCCGTTGGTTACCCGTCAATAATTACAACGGGTTTCCAACGAAAATTGCCGTCATAAATTTTTGACGGTGTTCCGACGGGATTTGACGGATTTCCGACGAGATTCAATCCGTTGATATGCTCGGTTTTTATCGTTATTTTATTCCCGTCTTTTCCTCGGTTTTGTAAATTTTCGGTTGTTTTAGAGTCTTTTAGGATTGCATTTGTGTACATATTGCATTTCCAAGTGTTTAGAAGGACCGTGCAACATTCAGGATCGAAAAGGAATGTAACGAGCAAGAACGAGTCAACTCCGGAAGTCAACCAAAGCCAATATCAGCCACAGAGCAACCAATATCGACCATGTCATGCTCCATGGCTCAGTATCGGCCATAACATCGGCCACTGAGTGCTCCATGGCTCGGTATCGGCCACCATATCGGCTAGGGAGTGCTACAGAAGTCAGTATCAGCCATAGAGGAGACAATATCGGCCATGAGGTGCTCCATAATCTAATATCGGTCACCATATCGGCCTCGTCATCGCCGATATCGGTCATTTCTCAAGCCAAAGTTTGACGTTTTTACCCCTCAAGACCTAGTTTTCTCACCTATAAATACTCACCCTTTGCCATCATTTCAAGGGATATTTGGACCATTTTTAGAACGTTTTTATTGCAAGTTTTAGTCTAGTTTTTCTATAGTTTTAGATCTGGTTATTTCTGTAAGGAACCTTGCCTTAATTTTAATGAATCAGATCTTTGTTTATTATTTGCTTTGCTCAGTTATGATTTGTGAGTNAGATCTTTGTTTATTATTTGCTTTGCTCAGTGATGGTTTGTGAGTAGTTACCTTATGGTGATTGATTAGGCTAGATTAAGGCATTGGATCTTTAGATCTGGTGTTCTGGGGTTTAGAACTACAAGTATTTTATGCGATAAGGTACTCTTAAGGCTTGATTGCAGTTCGGCCGACTCAATCATGATCTAAAGAAAGATTTTAAACCCTAAACGGTTTAGATAACTTTTAGTTTTCCTCTTTCACAGTTCTGAATGTTGTTCTTGATTGCCTTGGTATGCAGACGCGAGAGCGCGGTATTGATGCATGTTAGGATAACATTTAGGATGGGTTATGGGAAAGTAACTGATTCANGCTTCGGGGTTCTCAAAGCATGCAGACACGAGAGTGTGGTGTTAGAGTTACCCTGAGAGAGGCTCTTCATGCGAGAGTGGCTGAGTTCATTTTTAATTCCTTAACCCTGAAATAAGATTAAAACCAGAGCACCTAGACCTAGGATCCTTTGCCTGAAATCGATTTGCCTGATCCATTCGCTGCTTTCTCTTTTATTAAACTTTGTTATATTCTGCTTTAATTTGCTTTCTGAATTCTTGCATGCTTTACTACAATTGAACGACAATTATTACAGGATTTTTAGTGACAAAGTTAAAATCCTGCTTAGACCTAGGAAATACTGTGCGAGTTCTATGGTCTCTAGCAAGCATCCTGATTTGGTTCGATATATACCCACCTTCTTTATTTGCAAGAAATTGTATTTTCCTCTACTCTACTCCTCCATAGTAGCCGTAGTGGAAAATATAAATTCATCAAATTGGCGTCGTTGCCAACTCGGGATTTCCTTTTTGTTAGCAATAGTTTTTTGGTTAATCCTAGGGACTAAGATTTTACTTTTCAGTTCTTTAAACACTCTACTTCAATCCTTTCAGGTACATGTACCTACACTCTCACGGTTCTTCCAACCTACCTCTAGTCAACACCGCCATCAGAGCACTTGAGTTACAGCTTGGTCAAGCTCGTCGTGAACGCATTCGTCAGTTACAACTTGAAAGAATGAACATCGATATGGAAAATCACCCGGAACCTCAGGATGGTGAAATTATACCACCACCTCCACCACCCCACCTCCACCCGTTCTTCATGGAAACCCCCCTCCTATACAAATCTCGAATCCCTTACGCAATGCCCGTCAAGTCCCACATGCCGCGACTATCGGCACTTTCGATACTCCTATTGCCAACGGACAACGTTCTGGCATCCTTCCACCCCCAATTAACCGAAACAAATTCACCAACCCTCAAGGACTGGTATCTATGGTCAAATACAATAAATTCAGTGGTTTTCCCGATGAGTGTCCTCTGGAACACATCAGCCTTTTTGACCGCACATGCAGTATATTAGTAATCAACGGAGTCTTTGAAGACGTTCTAAAACACATGCTTTTTTTGTTCTCCTTAGATAGCGCTGCCCACCAGTGGGAAGTTAAGAACCCTCGTGACTCTATAACCACATGGGATGCCTGCAAACAGGAATTTGTGAAACGCTTCTTCCCATCCTCCTGAACGAACATGCTCCGCGGCGATATCTCAGGTTTTCGACAAAAGAACCTAGAAAGCTTCGCTGATGCTTGGGACCGTTTTACATCGTACACCATTAAGTGTCCCCACCACAATTTCTTGGAGATGTCCCTTGTCACCACATTTTTCTGCGGCCTGAATGACAAATACCAATTGGTTCTCAACACGGCTAGTGGAGGGAATTTCAATAGGTTAACACCCGCCAAAGGTATTTATCTTATTGAAGACCTTGTTCAAAGCAGCACCTCTCACATTGAGGATTACGACCGCGCAAACCGAACCCCGATCGTTCTTAAGAAAGATAATTATGATTCAGAAATCAAGGCCCTTAGCGCCAAGATTGATTAGTTGTTGTCCGCTCAACAATCTCCCTTTCACTTCGTCGGAGAAGTTGACGAACCAAACACTGTTGACTTCACCATTGAAGAAGTAGCCTTTATGGGTAACCAAGGATATAAACCTTATAACTCGAACCTCTATTACCGAAGTACAAACGTTGCAAACCCGCAGGACCAGGTTTATCCTCCGCAGCAAAAACAAAATCAAGGTTATCAGAACCAAGGATATTTAAGCTATGGTTAGCAGAACCGTCAGCAGCACCAGGGGTATTACCAGCAGCAGGGGTATTACCAGCAGCAGCAGGGTCAACCTTCTAAACCACCAGGGTTTTTCGCACACCGACATCAACAACCACCTTCCCAAGGGAATGTAGGACCCATTCCCTCCACTGATGATCAAAACACCGTTCTCCTAAAATAGCTTATCGAATCTCAGAAAAGAGTTCTCCAGAGACCACTACCTTCATGCACGATATCTCCTCCGTTGATAGAAACCATATCGAAATCAACGCCAAGTTCGATTCCCTTGCCTCCCACATCAAAGCTCTAGACAACCAGTTCGCTCAGGTCGCCTCCAACTCCAAACGCCCCATGGGTACTCTACCTGGTTGGACGGAAACGACTAAGGAGGAGTACAACAACAACGTACACACTTTTACTAGCATCGAGGACAATGCAGTTCAAGTTGGGGGGACGTTTTCAGGAAACAATTCTCGTATTTACCACTCTGATCCCCTAATGGAAAGATTTTTCGACGAGTTGCAAAGAGGAATTATATAGACCTGAAAGAATCTACCAGGTATAAAGGAACTTCTAGCAAACCCGTTAATTTTAGAGGAAATGAGAGAGAATAACAACGTTATGCTTGAAAAGTTTGACACCAAGTCAGCTAGATTTAAGTACTTGTGCGGAAAGTCCAGAAATTCTGACCCAGGCCCCGAAGCAACTCTAAATAAG
Source organism: Biscutella auriculata (assembly GCA_900406285.1). Classification (NCBI taxonomy): domain Eukaryota; kingdom Viridiplantae; phylum Streptophyta; class Magnoliopsida; order Brassicales; family Brassicaceae; genus Biscutella; species Biscutella auriculata. The sequence continues at coordinate 9,186 of OVAO01001833.1, forward strand.
TTAGAAGATCCAAGAAGTTTCACTATTCCCTGCACTCTGCTTTCAGTCCCTTTTGAAAATTGCTTATGCAATTTGGGCGCAAGTGTAAACTTCATATCTCACAACACGGCAACTGAACTCGGATACTCAACCTTCCAACCTTGTCCGTTTGAACTTGTCTTAGCCGACAGCTCACTGACGAAGCTTGTCTGAATACTGCAAAACTTACATGTCCAACTACAGGGAGTTGAGATCCCACCCGACTTTGTGATTCTCCAGATGGAGAAAATACCAAAGAACACACTCGTCTTTGGACGACCATTCCTAGCCACTGCGGGCGCAGAAATAAACGTCAGGAACTTAGTAGTCATACTTAATATGGGATCCCACGGTACCGAAACATACTATTCGATGAAAGATGAAGACGATGAGCAGGATCGTGAGCAAGCATTCCAGTTGAGAATAACAAGTAAGGGTAGCAGTTCAGGGTGTTGGACATTGAGGAATAAGCAGAATGAAGAATCGTCTACAAAAAATCAGTATGAAGAGGAAGAGTCTGAAAAGGACACAGTTATGTATGAATCAGAGCCGAAAGAAGTTTAGCTGGATGAAGACTTACGTTGGCAGGAGAAGTATAACCATCAAGTTGGGTACAGAAATATCATCCCTCACTACGATCAAGGAGGTTATCACATTTCGATCCGCATCTTGGCATTCCCTATGGATAAAGCCTTATGCGACATCAGTTCTACAGTAAATGTCATGACTAGAGAACTCTGCGAGGATCTCGAGGTGGAGTGTTTACCATATACGAACATGAATCTGATGAGTAATGAAGAGGAATTCATCCAACCAATTGGGATAGCCTACTGCGTGCCTATACGAATTCGGGATTCTTGGATAAAAACTGACTTCTACGTCGTAGAGTCATTGGTAGAGAGAAATGGTGGTCTTGTCCTTGGAAAGGAATTTCTTCAGAATGTCGGAGGGTAGATAAACTTCAAAAATTATGGTCTGATCCTAAAAAATGTTCGCAAAAGAATATTACCATAAATTTTATTTCCCCATTGGTACGGATGCAGAAGAGTTGAAGGAAAAAGGAATTAAAGTCCGGAAGGGGGAGTTTGTCCAGAATTATGAGGTCAGTTCTGAGGGAGAAGGATCGAACAATCTCGGGGCTGTAGAAGATTTAGAGATTGCGGATGATAATGGTAATGATTATGAGCATGAGATGCCAGTCAACAAGGAACCAGTGATTGAAGGACCGGTCAACGAGGCACAAGAACATCTCACTGTGCTGTTTAAGAAATTACTGAAGAAGAAAGGAATTGTTAACCTTCCTGAGGAAGTGCTCCGTAATGAAACAATTGACGAAGCGGTAGCTCGAATAACCGGACATATGCGTCAGATGATGGCAGACACTTCCAATGAAGAGACTGCTACAGAAAGCGAAGCAATTGCTCTGAATCCTATGATTGCTGATACTCCGGGACATATTTTGACAGCCAGGCAGATGGCATTAAAAGTCCTGATTTTTGAAAAACAGGTTGAGTTGGATCGTATGACTCTGGAAGATGTGCGAGCCCGTTTAGCAATAATTGAGGCTTTGGTTAACCGTCGTTAGTCTCCAATAAAAACCCGTCAAGCTTAGCGATGTTAAACAAGCTCACTTGGGAGGAAGTCCCATGTATCCTTTTGTAAATACGCGTTTTTAATTTCCCTAAAAAGTTATTTATAGTTTGAGAAAATCGCTAACGGTTCATTTTGAGATACAAGTTTCAGGGCGAAACGAAGGAACGAAGAAGAACGAAGAAGCGGGTCAACTATTGGTCAACCTTGGAGGAAAATCGGCCAGCTCAGGACCGATATCGACCACCTCTTGACCGATGGGCCAATATCAACCAGGACATGGCCGATATCGGTTTGCCTATGGCCGATATTGACCCCATCAAAACCCCCTTGCTCATTTTTTCCAAACTATCACTTTCATATCTTCTTCTTCACTCCTCACTTTCTCTCTCAAAATTTTTAAGAAAAACCATTTCCAAATTTTCAAAATCCTTGATTTTTGCTCAAATCTTTCGGGTTTTGTTGCTAGATTCTCGGGTTTACTCTTTAGACTTGCTTTTTCAACCGTTTATTTCTCCATTCCAACATATAAGGTATGAATCTCAAGCTCTCATTTTCGTGGTCACTATTCATCAAGAACAAAAATGTGGAAATTTGATGAAATTAGGTTATGATTAGTGTTCCATTTGCTTAGAGAACCTTATATATGGTGTTGTTGATTGTTTCTCTCTTTGATTGAGCCTTGAAATGAAGAAATTTTGGAACTTAGGGTTCTTGGAAATTTTCTAGAGATATTGGATTGAAATTGGTTTTAATTGAAATGGTTGGCATGCCTTGAGTTAAATTTAGGATTGGATTTTTGAGAAACCACTCAGATTTAATCTTAATCGCATTGATTTTTTTATGCTTTGTGGATTCTTGACTTTCTTGAAAAATTTTGTTGAAATTTTTGAAACTTGGATAATTGCATTTGGTTGGTTGATTGTTGACTCCCTTGATTATTTTGCGCTGATCGGTTTTTGCCTTGATAGAGTTCATCGTGCGTTCTTATTGCAAAATTTTATAATTTCTGAGCTGATTATATTTTGAGTTTGACTTTTGTAGATATTTCATGTCAAGCCCAAATATACCAGATCTGAATGAGATATGGGCAACATTGAGTGCTGACTTTCCGTCTGTAGAACAAGAAGTTTCGATACCGACAAGGCGTCCTGAAGCGACTGCACCAGGGAATGCCCCTACTGTCGAAGACACTGGGCCAGAACCCAGACTTGAATCCGAGCATGTGCTACCACATGTTAATCCATCTGAGGACGAAATCGGGTTCGATATGGAATTCGGACCCAATGACTTTCCCCATTTGTGGCCACCTGCAGATAGCACAGAGGATTCTACCTTCTTTCCCTCGCCTTTGGACCCTGAAACCCTAGTCGACCGCACTGTAGAGCCCACCAGGCTTACACGCTACTATGCGCTTATGGAGAATAAATTCGATGGGCCATTCTTTCCCGACATTGCGACGTTAAAAGAGCTCGGCATTGAGGACGATGTCAGACAGATTATGGAAGCTATGGGTATAGACTCTCTGCTGGAGTTTCATCAACTGGGATTTAAGGAACATACTTGCGCTTTCCTTGCCGCGCTGGAGGTTCATTTCCCTAAACAAGACCTGGAAGATGATTCACACGAAGGGTATCTCAATTTTTCTTCGGGTCTTGTTCGACGATATTCCGGAGATTTTCAAGTTTTCGAAAGACGGAGTTAAGGATGGCAAGCTCCCCATCAATGAGTTGCAACTTCTGTGGAGGACGATTGCTTCTAAAGAATATAAAGTGGGAACTACAAAGGGTACATTGATCAAGCATCCAACGGTTAGGTATGTGCATAAGATTTTATCTCACTCGTTCACTGCTAGACGTGAGACTGGAGTTGTGCACATGGAGGAGCTTAGTTTTCTTGGTCATGGATTAGCTCATTTGATCTGTGTTATTCGCGCAAACGATGGATTATTCCCAGATTTGGAATCCCGGAAGTTCAGTCCAGTGAAGCTTCTTTGTCATCAACTCGTGGCGGTCAAGAAAAGAGGATGAACTTCAAAATATGCTACGCCGAAGATCTTTGTCGGGAGTTTTGTGACTCTGATCCTGCGGTTTGCTAACGTTCCTCTTCCTGACGATAAACTCGGCACTAAACCAAGGCCCATGGACAATGACTATCTAAACCGAAGTGGATTCCTGGATGAGAGACTTAGGCGACGATCCATTTACTCCTGCACATTTGGTGACCAAAGCGCCAAAACCTCCTTCTTAATACCGCGATCACCTCTCTCTCAACGCCGGCGAACTTAATGTTCAGCCACAACCACCACGATCTGCCATATCCACTCTGCCCTGATTCAGGGATTGGCGTTTTAGACGAGGAAGAGCCTGGCAACCCATTTCTCACCGCTGAGTACTTCCGCGACCAATCTGCACCTGTATTTGGGATTGCTCGATACTCAGCATCGCTCTCTCCTGCCCATCTTATGTCGGGACCTACTCAATATCTTTTTCTGGAAGCGCACCAGATTCGCAGAGAGAACTGCTTCCGGGACCGTACTGTTAGAAAGACGACTTCCACTGTGAAGGGTATGAAGAAGGTGATTGATAAGCTTCTTCGTCAGAATCAGAAGTTGACAGCAGCAGTTAAAGGTTTGATCGGCTGTGTTGGGTCTAGTTTCGCTGCTCCAGATTGGAATGATTCAGATGAAGAGATACTAGAGAGAAGTCGTGCAAGAAAAAGGCGCCGAACAAAGCGCCCGTGCCGCAACATTCTGACGCCCCTGGTTCCTTCATCCGACAACGAGTCCCCATCATTCTCCACCGACGGAGAACTCGATCCATCAACCAACATATATTAAGGTCCGTTCCTAACACCGTTGTATATAATGCATTTAGATTTTATTTCTCTTATTTTAGGTTCCTTCCTTAGGCTTACACAAGGACTGTGTAGTTTAAGTTTGGGGGAGGGATCGCCTTAGTACTAATGTCGTTTTCTATTTTGTTTAAATCTTGCATGCATTTTTAATAGTTATGTTGATTTCAAGAAAAAAGGAAAAAAATCAAAAAATTTCCCAAAAACCAAAAAGATTTTTGTTTTCATTCGGTTTTCAAAAAAGAGCTTTAACATCTCTACTCGCAATCATCGAGTCCATTCGTGTAGTTTTGAAAAGTCCTGAAGTTCTAAGTTCTTGATCTGGAAATTTAAAAAGTTAAGTCCTTAGATTTTGAAGCTTGCTAGCTTAGGATTGCTTTCATTATTATTTGAGTTTAATCCTGA
>OVAO01001835.1:0-14049 GCA_900406285.1 Biscutella auriculata
GTGTGTGTCTTTAAACATGGTGGGCCACCAGAAATCGGCTTGCAGAACTTTCGCGACGGTTTTGAAGGTTGCAAATTGTCCACCGTGAGGGGAACCGTGGTATTGCATTAAAATCCCTTCAACTTCTTCACCATCGACACATCTTCTGTAAAGGTTGTCTTTACAGAGAGTGTACAAATAAGGTTCATCCCAGTAGAAACGCTTGGATTGTTTCAGGAATTGCCTTTTCCTATAGCCTTCCAAGCTTGGTGGTCCCATTCCACAAGCGAGGAAGTTTACAATATCTGCGTACCAAGGGTCTCTCTGACGAGTTACAGTGATAGCTCCTATGTCGCAGAGCGTATCATGCATGGTATCGAAATGATCATAAAGTTCTATTCCCATTAGTTGTTCTTCGGGTAGAGAATCATCTATAGGTATTCCGTCGTCAATGCGCATTCTAGACAGGTGATCGGCAACTCCATTTTTCAATTCCCTTTTTATCCTTGATTTCCAGATCGAATTCCTGAAGCAACATGATCCATCGGAGTAATCGAGGTTTTGCATCTTTTTTCTCAAATAGGTGCCTTAGGGCTGCGTGATCGGTATAGACGATGATTTTTTAGCCGACCAAGTAAGATCAAAATTTTTCAATAGCAAAGACGATTGTAGCAGCTCCTTCTCGGTGGTAGTGTACTTTATCTGGGTGTCATCAAGCGTTTTGCTTGCATAATAGATGATGTGCAGCTTTTTATCCTTTCGCTGCCCAAGGACTACTCCGATAGCATAATCACTAGCGTCGCACATTATCTCAAACGGTAATTCCCAATCTGGGGGTTGGACAATGGGTGCGCTTATCAACTCTTTCTTGATTTTAGTGAAGGCTGCGAGGCATTCATCATCAAAAAGGAATTATGTTTCCTTGCAGAGAAGTCTTGTTAGGAGCCGAGAAGCAACGGAGCAGGGCATACTGGCCAACCCACACCGGCGTCACCAAGGGTGGAGCCGGCCAGTACTAGTCGTGGCAAATCAACACCGGCCGTCACCTCGTGCAACACAGTGACCGATGGATATCAACACCGCCCAGGGCATACCAATGTCATGACCGGTGCACCTATTACGGGACCGAATATTCTCAGATTTATTTTCCCTTTTATATGTAAAAATTGGCTAATTATAAAAGGGAGCCAATAACTAAAACCCTTAGGGATCATGTTCTTAGTTTTCTATCTTGTTTTTGTTCTTTGAAGAGTTCTCATTTTTATTTTGCATTGGATTCCCTTGATCTTATATTTCAGTTACTCTTCATAATTACTTATCGTTTTACCTTTTCTATTCCAAGAATCATGAACACAAACTAACAAAGTGTTATGTTCATGATGTATGAGTAGTCTCCATATCTTATGGATCAAGGTAGATTAGGGCCTCGATTGGTTGCTTTTGATGTTTAGGAATGATTAGAAGAAATTCTTCTTCATGGTTATTGATTCTAATGCTTAGATTTGATTGATCACCTCATCTATGAACTTAGGGAATTTCATATTTGAGAAGTATTCGATGAAATTCTCCAACCAAATAATCTTGTTGTTTATTGATCTTCTCCAAGAGATTGTGTTAGGATTGATAAATTGTTGTATGGAATTGTTCTTATTGCTTATTGATTGTGTGATTAACCAAGAGATTGTGTAGTTGCATGAATAGGAAAGGGGTTTTTTATCACGACAGTGAATTAGCCTAGGATTGAGATCTTAAACACAAGACTTACCTCATAGCAAAATTGAACATCATTAGTTAACTATTTTTGGCTCAATTCCTCACCCTAGTTCATATGCTTGCTTTAATTACTGAATTTTCATTACTTCAATTTCGTTGACTTTTGGATTTTGCTTTATTTCAATTGATTCGCTTGCTTAAGATTGTTTAGTGACAAAACAAACCATGTTGATTGCACCTAGACTTAGCCAAGTTCTCCATAGGATTAGTACGTTATCACCCACCTGAGTTTGATTCGACACTTATCTCCAAACCCCCACTATACTACATTGAAAGTAGGTTTACTAATCCATAGTAAAATCATACTTATCAATTACCAACCATTCATACAATTTAAGCTTAGTTTTAAAAGCAGTTTTTCAATCATCACCCTCTTTCATCCTAATTTGAAATCAATCTTAGAGCATATAATATAACCATGAAGCTTATCATGCATATCATCAAGTCTAAGGATATTATAGCGATGCTCATTTCTAACAATTTTAAGCCAGTCTTAATTCTATGAATTCCAAGTATAGATTAATCCACTCTCCAAGTAAAAATTCATATCCTAAGCATGCATCCGTACAATCTCTTGGTTAAACACATCATTAAGAAGCATTAATATCAATTTCATTCAGTGACTAAATGACCCTAACATAATCTCTTTGAAAGATCTCATTTAGCATGCATTTTTTTGTTCATACATTTCATCAAACACCTCTCAGGCGACAATTTGCATAAAATCTAGAACAAGGTGATCAATCATATTCTAGTATTAAGGATGACAAATGAATGAAGAACATGACATAATCAAATCCTAATCACACCAAATCTTTGTAATCCATTCACTTAGAAAATGTAACTACTCACAAAACATGGCTAAGGCACACAATCTCATGATGGATCTATGTCCAAGCCTTATCAAGAACAAAATTAGAAATTTGAGCAAGATAGGATGAAGATAGGATGAGATTAAACTTGAAATTGCAATAATCATAATCATAAACTTAAAGGTAGAAGACAACTTAAACTAGCAACAACCTCTTTTTAGGGTTTTATGTCTAAACTTATATATAGGTGTCCCAAAATGAGACTAAATGAGTTTGGTCAACACATTAATTTGGTTGTTGACTTTGGCTCTACAAGGATTGGTCAATGTTCGTGACAAATCTTGCCTAAAATCTTCATTCATTAGGCTGCATCGGTCACCCATGGTTGATGTTGGTGAGCGATGTGGCTTCATCCTGATTCCTCTTCTTGTGTCGACCTCCCTCTGTCGATGCTCAAGGCCGATGAGGTCCATTCTTGACTCATTTTGATATGAAGTGATCCCAATACTTGCCAAAGTCCTCCTCAATCACCTGAAGTGGAAAATATGCACAAATGCAATCCTAAAGCACCTAAATGCAATCCTAACTATACATAAATGATCATAAAAAATGGACTAAACGACAATAAATCACACTTATCAGCATCCTACTTGTTCTTGAAACAAAAGATAATCAAAGTTGATCTTGCTTTCATTCTTCATACACAATACGGGTAGATTACGATCTTCTCTAGCAAGGTCGATGGATACAGATACTTGATCATGATCAAAGAACTCTAGTGTCTTTGTAGGTGCATCTTTTGCTTCATTTAACACTTAGGGAGCATGCTCTAGGAGAGGTTTTTATGCTTTTCTTGACCTGAAATAAGCTCAACTCTCTTGGCAGTAGACACAAAACTTAAACAAGCATTAGTAGAGACATATGGGTCAATACAAGTGGTAGAGCTAACCAAGTGTACGGATATGCCTAGTGTAGGTGTTGCGTTATGGTTGATCAAACTATATGTGACCTTGACATCCCTATTCAAATTTTTCTATTTTGAGTCATTTTCTTTGGTCAAGTCTTCGAGAGAGTCGAACTAGTTAGATACACTCTCGTTTGACCTTTGTTCCTTCTTCGCTCGTTTGCTCAAACCATCATGGTTCTTAGCTTCTTCTTTCTCATCTTTTTGGAGAGAGTCGAACCAGTGAGATACAATCTCTTTTGACCTATGTTCCTTCTTCTCTCATTTGCTCAAACACCTCGGAGGATGAAGTATCTTTAGTTCGAAGGCATCACAGTGTTTGTCATAGTAGTCGAAGCACTTGTCAAGGATTGATTCCACACTCGCCTTGATTTATTTTAAGAGCTATTGGTCTCGAGCACTTAGCTTGCTCATCAAATCTTCAACATTTTGATTAACGTCTTCAGGCATTGTACCTCGCACAATCAGATAATCAAGATAATTCTCTCCTTACAAGAAGTCTAGAACCCAAGGAATCTGATCAAGAAACGAGTAACTTGTATAAACCGAATCTGGAAATTTAAGCCAACGTGATGCCAATGCGTAAACCCGAAGCAAGAGCAGAAAACAAGTTGAAAATTGAATGATAAGTTTGCAAACCCTGATCAAGAACAAACAAATAAACAGAACTAAACATGTTATCAACTCGCAAAAATCGAATCTGGAAAATTTCAAAAACCCTAGTGATGTTACGAATAGACTTCAACAAGGTTTTAGGGCAATTATAAGCTGCAGCAAAAGAAGTCATGCAGTGAGAGAGTTTTTAAGAAAAAAGAAAATAAAAGAAAAAGGAGAAGTAAGTGAACTGAAGAGGTGAGGAAAAAGTGAGCCCCAATATGTGACAGGCTGTAACTTGGTCTCTAAGAACATGATTATCGCTAGATACTTTAAATGAATATCTTTGGACTAAAAAAATCATTTATATTGTTAAGAACTTTGGTAAGATACTTTAGTTAATTAATGGGTCCAATGATAGAATCTACAAAGGTTCTTAAGAATAAAATAATAATTTATTTTAATTATAAATCGAGATATAGATTATAAACTATAAACAAAAAGATATAAACTATTAATTCCAGCATCAGCTGCTGCTACCATCGACAATGCAAAATCTTTGGCTGATATGTTTCCTCTTCTTTTGTAGTCATAATGTGCAAACTCCAGTCTCAGCATCTACATACAGAGAAAGCATATTCTTTTCAGTGGCTCACGAGTACAGAGATAAGAGTTACTTACTTCATCAGTTAGATCTTTCATAAACTGAGTGAATTTATCGTGTTTAAGCTTTCTACTGCCATATTTTCCAAAGAAGAATTCCACCAAGCCTCCATCTTCGACAAAACCGCTTATATGAAATCATGTTCAAAGACCATCTCGGTGTACAATTCCTTGTCTATGCTGAGATCGCATCAGACTCATCACTGTCTTAAACTCTTCCTTGTCAATCTCCCTAAAAAATAACCAAAATTTTGATCAGAACTATCTCAACCAGATTAAACGATCAGAAACAAATCCTATCAGTTCATAATACCATGTAACTGAACTGTTGATTTCGAAAATATACCTTTTCAGGAGGACTTTGTAATCTCAAACGCTTCTCGTAATTGAAGAAAATCTTCCTTCTATACGCATCTATTTTCCAAATCCAATGAAAAGAAAAACGTCACCGAATTACCTCACTGAAAGAAAAACAAAACAAAAGAAGAAGGATCGCTGACCTCCGATAATGAATACAGAGCTGAAATCAAGCAACGCTAATTTCGGAATAAACGATCTAGATTTTCGTCTATGTGGGCGAGACTCTTCGCATTTCTTCACGCTCCACTGAATGAACGCCGCGTGTCGGCTCTTCCGAGATTTCAAAATCTCTTTGGCAAGATTCGAGTATTGCTATAGAAACCTGTTTGGGCCTTTTTTTTAATATCTTTTAAGGCTAAGAACCCATCCGAACAATGCGTTGCAATATCCTAGGACATTTTACTTTTCCTTCCTCTCCTCCTTCCTCGTGAGTTCTGCACCAAAAGAAAAAGCCAGTTACTGTACTTAAGCAAGATAAAACAGATAAAGAGGCAAGGGAAGCAAAGACTCAATCGATCAAGCTTTAGACAACACCAACACCAGCAAAGACTCAATCGATAAAGCTTTAGGGTTGTTTTTGGTAGTCTATACTTTTTTTTTTTTTTTTTAAAGATAACACAAACAACCCTAACATCTAGACTCAATAAGACCTGCAACAGTTCCTACCAAGACACGAAAAAGAGTTTACAGACTGAGACTCAATCAAAGACAGGACAGAGACTCAAAACGCACTAAACAAAGACTCGGCAAGGAAGACGCGACCACGACACACTCGGAATAGAACTCCAAAACAGACCCGACAAGACTGAAGCAAAAGAAACAAACGGTTTTTTTTTTTGGTTTTCTTAAGGCACTAAACAACATAGCAAAGACAAGGGAACAAAGGTCACGACTTGATAACAAGCAGTAACAAGATCCCAAACGAGACAGACTACCAAAAACAAACGATTATATTTCTCTCTTTCTTGTTTGTAATGATAAACACAAACTGAACTGATGCAAACTAATGATTTCTTTTAATGGGTTTAAGGTTTAATATGAAGCAAACACATAATCAACAAGAAACACAAACAAAGCAAAAACAAATTCAAATAAAAAACACAGTAAAATACAATAATAGAAAAAATGGGATATAAAGGAAGAAAGACTACCTGTTCTCGATCAGATCTAAATTCAAAGTGACTCTGATATCACTTGATGTAATTTTCCTTAGGAAAGAACACACCTTGAGATAAATTGAAACAAAAATGATAGATTGAATGGTGATGGTGACACAAAAGTGAATGAATTGATAGAGGTGGAATGGATGAATTGAGTGGATCGAATATGACCAAAAGAGGGAGGACATCCTCTTGATACACCTTGATATTTGGATATGACGCACCACAGAGTTTTCAAGATATTACGCACTACCATGAGAAAAAATTTCGTTTTGATTAAAATGATAGCTAACTTTAAAAGCTCAATACAAGAGAGTTTAAATAAGAGAAACATAAAATGAAAACCCTATAACATAAGAGAGGGACAAAATTTTAAGCCTTGTTGGGCCCTTGGCTTCTTTTGTATTAACTCATTAATTTGGGTATCTCTCCTTTTTGATTCACTCGTTTTAGCCTTGTTAAAACCTGGTCTGGAAAACCCACTGCGACAAAACTATACTTAGGAAAAAGAGTACTAATCCAAGTACCTCTAAGGTGAATCACGTCTTGACCTTGATTGTAGTTGTATGTGGATTCATTTTCTTCTAACGTCAAGTGTTCTTTGAACTTTCCATAACGAACATCAAAGCTCCAACAAACGTTTTGGTCTTGGATCTTGGTAAGTATCTTAACTGCATCCTATTCATGCTCACTAACAAGCTGATCCTGTGCTTCTTCTTTAGCTACTCATCGTAGACCCTCTAGGATTACATCAACTCTTGAAGAAGCCACACATTATCATTCACTCGAACTGAAAAAGAGACAATCTCAACACACTGGGAGACCCACTGAATGTACTAAACTAGAAGACACATGGCATGAAGAGTGGAGGTAAGAACGGTCCAATGAATAAAATCAAACAATTTTGGAAATATCAACCTTGAGAGCATTCCTAAAGGTGATTTTGGGAAGGTGATAACCTGACACGAGCTCTGAAGCTAATAGGACATTCTCAATGAGGAGTCTGTTCTGAAAAGCTGACTTATTAAGAGTTATGACCTCAGGGAAAATAGCTTTCAATCTACGAGTTAGGATCATGGAGACGACCTTGTACAAAATATTGCAGCAGGAGATGGGCTTGTTGTCCTTCATATGAGAGGATTCAACCGTCTTGGGAATGAGAGCAAGGATGGTGGTGTTGACTCCCTTAGGCAGAAAGTCTGTGGAAAAGACGACCTTGATAACAATCACAAAATCATCCTTCAAGACAGGCCAAGCAGCCTTGTAGAACTTAGAAGTAAAGCCATCGAGGCCTAGAGCCTTGTTTTTAGACATGGAGAAGAGGGTAGAGAATATCTCCTAAGAAGAAACAAAACCAACCAACCCAGCGCTGGACTCTTCAGAACACTAAAACCCAATAAAATTCGGATGGTACTAGATGTCTGGAGCTATAAAGTTATAAAAGGGACATGAACCTCGAAATAACACAAACCTCCTTCTCAATAACCTCCACCCTATGAAGAATCCTCTCATCACTACAATACACCTGAAATATGACATTCTTGGAAGCATGAGCCTAAGAAACCCTGTGAAAGAACTTGTTCTAATCACCCAACTTGAACCAATTCACTTTAGCATTTTGCCTGAGAAAGCGTCCTCCAGGTCGGAAACATATTGCCAGTGATCATGATCAAGCTTCCGCATCAAATTTTTCTTTAGAGGCATCCTGAAGACTTATAACTTGCTTACTATAGAGATCTTCTAGAGCAAGTTTGACCCTCTCCGGAAGAATACATAGGAATGATTGGTTCAAGGACCTCAAGTATAGCTTTAAACCATTTAGTGGCCTGGTGAACCGATACCAAACTCAGGACGTGATAAAGAGAGGTTGGTGAGGAGACCAATAGGCCACCAAAGCCTCAAGGAACAGATCCTACTGAGCAAGAATGTTGACAAACTTGAAGGGCCGCTTGCGACTAAGATGGAGAACATCCAAGGAGATGATGCACCAAGAGTGATCAGAGCAACTTCCCGTGTCAAAGGAAGCAAATGAACCCAGGAAGGTAGAAGTCAAACTGAGTTGACAAGAGCCTGAATGATCTTCTTTTCGATGGGTAGGAGAACCCCTTTATTTGTCCAAGTTAAGGTAGTACCATGAGCCTTGAGGTCAAACAAACCATAGTCTGAAACCACATCCTAGAAATCTCAGGAGCTCAAAAGCAAATTTGAAGGACTAGAGTGATAATTATAAGAGATGAACTTTCTGAAATCACCAATCACCAGCCACAACTTCCCAACAAAAGAAGGAGGGTGATGGTGATCCAGAGATTGGTCCAGAGGCGCATTTAATGCACCGGGACATTGGTCGCAAAAAAAACTCACCAAAAAACCTGATCAAACTTGAAGACAGTAGATAGTTGAACTAAACCAAATCAAAAAACCCAAATCCTCTCAAGTAGGTTATGATCGTAGTTGTCCAACACCAAGTAGTTAGAAAATAATTTTTTACGGATCCTAGGAGAAGAATTGACTAGAACTCAGGTCTCAAGAAAAGCACCAAACAACACAGACTTACCCAAAACCCAATTCCTGATAATAGGGTGCATTTTTGAAGAATTGATGCCTCCAATGTTCCAGAAACAACCCGACACCAACAATTCTTTTTGGAAGCTTTGTTGTCCTTAGGGGATTTCAACATATCTAGTTTCTGAGCAGAGGCTTGAGTGTTGGTAACCCTAACTGTCACCAGTGGCAAGGAGACATGATCTTGAAACATATTAGGGGCATTCTTCAAGCTAGGGATGCACTCGCCATCTTCAGGGTCTAAAATCTCCAGAGCATCAAACATGGAAGAAGAGGAGGAGAAAGCCATAGATGGGGGGGGGGGGGGGGNGGCAAGCTTGGCTGGAGAGACCTCTTTCCACTAGAGCTCGGGATAAAAAATAATTGTAGGAACAAATGAAAGCAAAGTGGGGACCTCTAAATGCAGCCCCAAATCAAAATCTGAACCCAATTCTAAACCTAACACAAGAGACAACTTTGAACTCAAATCTGAACGTAACACATGAAACAAATCCTAACCCAACACAAGAGCAAAACCTGAACCCAAAATATGGTCTGGAGATCCAGATGAAGGTACCTAAGGAGGGGAGTGAGAGTAAGACCTGTCACTTGCCGTAAAAATAGAAGAAGATGCACAAATAGGCAAAATAATGACATATCTCGCAACAATCAATGCATCATCAATATTACCTACCCAAGGTGTGGGATCAATATCAGTGCTAACTAGAGGCAACAAACTCATAAAGGAGAGAAAAGCATCCTTGGAAGGCAAGGTGTTGGACATAACAAGAGCCGCTAGAATAACTGAGGCTATTGTGGTGGTGAGAGGATGTGGTCCACCTGGGATACCTCAAATAAGAGCATTTAAATAATTAGGTTCAAGAGTAGTAGGAAGAGAAATACTATCAAGAGTAAGTGGAGAAGTAAACGGGACGATAGGAAAAGAAATGGAGTGGTCGTAGGTTAAGATTGTAATGGGCGGTTGAGCTTCTGAGCAGAGGCTTGAGTGTTGGTAACCCTATATGTGACCAGTGGCAAGGAGACATGATCTTGAAACATATTAGGGGCATTCTTCGGGCTAGGGATGCACTCGCCATCTTCAAGGTCTAAAAACTCCAGAGCATCAAACATGGAAGAGGACGAGGAGAAAGCCATAGATGGGGGGAGACTCCAAGTTAGCTTTGGCAAGCTTGGCTGGAGAGACCTCTTTCCACTAGAACTCGGGATAAACAACAACTATAGGAACAAATGAAAGCAAAGCGGGGACCTCTAAATGCAGCCCCAAATCAAAATCTAAACCCAATTCTAAACCTAACACAAGAGACAACTTTAAACTCAAATCTGAACATAACAGATGAAACAAATCCTAACCCAACACAAGAGCAAAACCTGAACCCAAAATATGGTCTGGAGATCCAGATGAAGGGACCTAAGGAGGGGAGTGAGAGTAAGACTTGTCACATGCCGTAAAAACAAAAGAAGATGCACGAATAGGCAAAATAATGACATATCTCGCAACAATCAATGCATCATCAATATCACCTACCCAAGGTGTGGGATCAATATCAGAGCTAACTAGAGGCAACAAACTCATAAAGGAGAGAAAAGCATCCTTGGAAGGCAAGGTGTTGGACATAGCAAGAGCCGCTAGAATAATTGAGGCTATTGTGGCGGTGAGAGGATGTGGTCCACCTGGGATACCTCAAATAAGAGCACCTTAATAATTAGGTTCAAGAGTAGTAGGAAGAGAAATACTATAAAGAGTAAGTGGAGAAGTAAACAGGACGAGAGGAAAAGAAATGGAGTGGTCGTAGGTCAAGATTGTAATGAGCGGTTGAGCTTCGGTGGTAGCGAGAACTGAAGAGGATCCTACTTCTCCATTTGGTGGAGTAACCACGTCTTGGGGAATTGCTCTTGGGGTACCTAAAACGTGTGAGTTAACGACATTAGTATTCTATATGGTAGGCACAATAGAAGAAGTATAATTAGGGATAATATAAGATGAGGTAAGGGTTAGGTGATCTTGGGGGTATTCAGGGGAGGATGTTGGGACTCCGAATCCTGAAGGGCATGAGATACACAATCTACCGGAGGTGACCCCAAGTCTGATAATGAGAGTAGTGTGGTGACAACCAAGGCTAGGAGACCTCCACAATGTGATCCTTTCCCTCATAAGGAAACATGATCTTGCGGGCTATGTCCTTAGTTAAGTCAACCTCCAAAAACATCTGAGCTTCCTTGAAATTAGTACAAGTCTCTATGTTGATGATCTTCCCATAAATCACCTCAAAACTCAGCGTATTCTCTACACTTTTATAACTCCTTTAGGTTTATTTTCTTTAGGTTTTTGGGTGAATAGCTCCTTTAGGTTTATTTTCGCATTGAGACAATGTGAAGTAAGCCAAATAAGTCTACCGGAGTGTGTCACCACTTACGGATGTCACATTTTCATATTTTTCTCGATTTTCTTTTAATTTGAGTTTTATAGTTAGTCCTAGTCCAAGTTATGGATTTTTAGGATTATGATATTCTCTTATGATGATTTTGTTTACCTCTTATGTTTGTGACTTCCTAAGACCATTATTGCTTGATTTTTTGTGTAGACAAACTAGAGAACTTCATGACCAAACACTCTCCTAAAAAACCAATGTTTAATAGGTTTTGTTGGATCTGATGTTAACTGAAATTAACTTGCACTTTAACCTGCACTTAATTCTTTCACTAGGGAGAATGATATCAGGAAGGAGAAGTAACCACACTAAAGACTTGTTCCATCATCTACCACTCTTTCTAATCCTAAGTGGGCATACTCACTTTTAGTTTGGTAATATTCCCTTCACCCTAGAAAAAAAGAATAGAAAAGTTGGACCTTAATGAACATGTATTGTCAGATTGGTAGCATACTCAAAATCTGACAATACATGTTCATTAATGTTCAAAAACAAGGGAGAGAATTTGGGTTGACATGGTTTCTTCTGTTGTTTAGTTAGTATGGTATCTTATGTGGTTGGATAATGACTTCATGTCAGATTTTGTTGCAATGCATGTATGTTTTCCTAGTGCCAATATGAATTATAAATTCATGATTTAGTGATTTAAATTAAAAACGAGGTTGAAAGTCCTCTACTTGTGCTTGTCATCGTTTAAACAAAACAATGCTGAGAAAAAGAGAAGAAGATTGATCGATCATAGTACAAGATCGACCAATCCACAAAGTCGTACCAAGAGATCGATCGATTCCAAAAAAAAAAAGAAGAGAAAAAGGAAAAGGAAAATGTCTTGTTGAGGTTTTGAATTTAACATCAGTCTTCGTTTCAAAAGTTTTCAATCTTAGTAGGGTAGTTTATTCCTACTTCTAGGTAGTATATAGAGTCATGGTCCATGACTTACCCTCTCTCTACTCCGATTTTGCATAATGACATGAACATTTTGACTTTTTTTATAAGCACCCTTGACATGTCCTGATTTAGGGGGTTTATAATTTGCATTTTAGTAAGATTATGAACCCTTTAACGAGTTATTAACATGTTTTGAATCTTTTTTGTCCCTTTCTGATATTTTACAGGTTTGGAGTAGATGTTTAAAGAAAGGAAGTCTTTGGACCTGATTACAGAAAGATTCAAAAAGTTATGAATTCGTTGAAGCTTGAGTTCGATCGAACCATATGGAGTTCGATCAAACCTATATTTCGAGCCAGACCGATGAGTTTGACCCGCAAAACGAGAATCTACTGAAGAAGTGAGACCTGGTTAAATCGAACCAATTCAAGACAAACCATTTGAACCATCACGCAAAGCCCACAACACGTGGACGAATACCAGTTTGGTACGATCAAACCAAACTCGGTTCAATCGAACTGAAACTGGAAATTCCCTTTTTCATAATTCTGGAATTCGGGCCAACACAACCCTAATGACGTCACCAATGCACTATAAAACCACCAGAACAATCCGATTTTCAACAGAGACTTCTAGTTTTAGTTTAATTTTTGTTACACATTTTTAAGTTACATTGCATTTAGGTTAAAGATCTGATATTACAATTTTGTATCTTTAACCCTATTGATTTATTCTATTCCGCTTTTATCTTCATGCTTTCATCCATGGTTTTCTTGATTGCTATAGCCATGGTTGAGTAGTCTAATAGATTGGATCTAGGGTTTTTACAAAAGGGGGGTTAGAGTTCATGCTTCATTAGGTTTAGAGAATAGTAAATAGTAGAATCATTTACTCGTTTTAGATTTGTAACTTAGGTTTAACTTGACAAATTAGATTTAAGCCTAACAAGAAATAAATTAGGTCACCAAAATCGACAAACTAGTAAATAGTAGGATCACTTACTCCTTTGAATTTAATACCTCTCCCTTTAAGTGAAAGTTTAAGTATAGGTGGTGTGAAGAAGGCCGAACAAGTCAAGTTGATGCATGAACAAGCTAAGGCTAATACTGAGTCCAAAACCGAATACTACACTAAGCACGCAAACAACGGACGTAAGGCTCAAGTCTTGAATGAAGGAGATTGGGTTTGGATTCATTTGAGGAAGGATATGTTCCCGGAGGAAAGATATTCCAAGCTTAAACCGAGAATAGGTGGCCCTTTTCAAGTCACAAGAAGGATCACTGAGAACGCCTACCAATTGGACCTCTAAGGTAAGTATAATGTGAGTTCCACCTTCAACGTTGCTAACTTGATTTCTTTTGGTACAGGCCTGATATACCCGGTTTTTATCACTATTTTAACCCCGTCTTTTCCTCGGGTTTATATGTTTTCGGTCATTTTAGAGTCTTTTAGAATTGCATTCGGGTACATATAGCATTTCTAGGTGTTTAGGAAGACCGTGCATCAACCGGGTATGGAAAAGGCTGGAACCGGTCAACTCTGAGAGTCAACCAGACTCGTATTGGGCAGAAGGAAGGGAGTATCGGCCAGGCTCAAGCCGATACAACCAATATCGGGCAGAAGCAAGGGAGTATCGGCCAGGCTTAGGCTGATACAACCAGTATCGGCAAGGAGAGAGACAGTATCGGGCAGCCCTTGGCCGATACGGGCAGTATCGGTCTGCCCAGATGAGTATCGGTCTGCCCAGATGAGTATCGGTCTGCCCAGATCGATATCAGCCAGCCCATATCAGTATCGGGCAGCCCTTTGCCGATATTCATGCCTGAAATTGCCAAAAATGGACATTTTGCCCATGGAAGCTTGCC
>OVAO01001836.1:0-14049 GCA_900406285.1 Biscutella auriculata
AAATGAATATATTCCTTCCAACCTTCTTACCTTTTTTTCCAATTAGAAAAAAAAAAAATCCTGAAAGTTGGCACAGAAGAATATAATATAAATATATATGGAAACAAAACCGAGTGAAATTTTGAATCCTTAATATATACTAGATTTTTGACCCACGTAACATGTAATAAAATATTTATAATATAGTTATTAAATAGAGACATTTGTCTGAATTGTCGATAATATTAAAGTTATTGTTCAAATTGACGGTGTAAGTCATGATAGCAAGTTTCTGTGAAATCGCTTGCAAAAAAAAAAAACTCGTGATTATTGAAATGTCTCTTTTGTCCTCGTTTTTATTGTGAGCTGTATTGCGAGAATGGTTTTCTGCCGTTGGATTTTTTACGATCGTGTGGCTCATGATATCTGGTTAGGAAAAGCATATGGTTAGAGTTTGTTTCAGATTTGGGAACCGATAAGAATAAGCTGATTTTGGACAACTTTATGTTGTACAATTTGCAGTTTTGAGCCGATTTCTCGATGAAGTTGGTAAAAGTGACAACAGTTTTGGTAATTTGTCCAGTGGATAAAGCGATTGTTTTGTGTACTATATCTTGTTCTTTTTGTTTGGGAGTGGTATTTTTCTGGAGAGAGGATAAGTTTTTTACAACGTCCCGATTGCAGGAGAAGTTTGAAGCTTTAACCCTAAATTTTGAAGTTTTATCACATTTGTTGCAAAGTTGGAGAAAAAATTTTAAGTTTGAGTGACGAAATCTGTGAAGCTATAACTTTGAAGTAGAAGTTTGTTGCGCATGTCATCACCGGCGGAAGGGGTTTTAAGGTATGTTTTAAATTTTTTGAATCAAGATTTTTTCACTTTGCTTTCACTTGAAATCACTTCAAAATTTGATATTTTTGGGAAATGCTTACTTCGAAAGTTGGCGAATGGTTAATACATGATTTAGGAATTTTTTTTGGTTTTGGTGTTACAAGGTGGGAAGATGTTCATATCATTTGTAGTTGAATGTTCTTATCTTTTGTTGTTTAACGGTTGTGATGTAATACTTGCGAGACTGACTTTGGGAAAAGATTGTGGTAAAGTTTTTGGAAATTGTTTTGTTAACCGAATTTTTGTGTGATGTTTTGTGGTAAATGTTTTTGGAAAATGTTTTGTTAACCGAACATGACTGGTTTGAAACTGTTAATGTTAACGATTGTGATGTATTACTTGCGAGACTGACTTGGGAAAAAGAATGTGGAAACGTTTTTGGAATTTGTGTTTGGTTACCGAATTTGTGGTTGATGTTTTCTGTTCGATGGTTTGTGGTTGAACGTGTATTTCTAACATGACTGGATCAACTTGGTTTTTGTCTTTTTCAACAGGTTTGGATTGCAGAAGGTATGTTGTGTTATTGCTGGAGAGTGGAGTTGTGGAAGAGATGGAGAGTGGAATTTTGTTCTGGACAAAGGGAAGTTGGGGAGGTTAGTGAGTATAAATGAGACATCTACACTAAGTGATATGGGGAAGAAAGTCATGTCCGCGTTTGGAGTGGTTAATGTGGAGGTATCTTTGAGCTATTTTAACACAAGATTTGGTAGCACAGATGTTGGAAGCAAAATGCCTCCTTTTTTGATTGAAAGTGATTGTGGGTTAAGGAATTTCTTCAAGATGTTAGTGGACAGCAATGATAGGAACTTGTTGGTATCATTTAAGAACATTGTGGATGATACCATGTTTAAAACTCCAGTTAGTCGACCTAAACCTAGAAGAGCTTCAGCTGCAGGGGGAGCATATTGTGTGGATAAGTCAGCAAATTTAACAGCACCAGCAAATGTGCAAGGTCGTACTAGAGGGGATGATATATTTTGGGATGAGAATGGGTTAGTAGAAGAGGTAGAAGCTTTAGAAGAGGTAATTAGAAGCAACGGGAAGAACAATGTGGATGGTGGGTCATTTAGAACCCCTGTTATGCCAAGTAAAAGGAAAATGGGGTTGTCTATAGGGGAGAGCAGTTTTGATGAATCGGGAAACAATGGTATCCATGAAAAGAGGAAAGCTCCCGTAAGTAAACCAGCTATTGTGTTTGACGAGTCTGGATTTCTAGAAGAGGTTGAAGTATATGAAGAGTAGCATAGAAGCAATGGGAAGAGTATTCATTTAGGAGATGCAACTCCCTTTGGGCGTTTTAGTGTTACTGAAACGGGGATGCGAAGGAGCCATGGGAATAATGTTCATATAATGAAAGAGTCGAGCTTCAATTTACTAGATGAGGATGATATATCAGATGGTGTGGAAGTTCCTATAGTAGAGGATGATGTTATATCTAAAGGGTATGACACTGAGTTTTGGAAACCTTTGGTTGATAACATGTATGGGGGATCTGATGCAGTAGAGATTTTTTGTAACAGTAATAGTGTGTTTGACCACTATGTAAGTTCTGGGGATGGCGATAGGAAGCAATTTGCTAAGTATGAGGAAGTACTTTTTCAGAAGAATTCAAATTCGGTGTTTACTGGTCAGTCGTCAAATTCGGGTACTAGTATAAGAGGTGAAGCTAATCTGAAACGAAATTTGATTGATGTCCTTGATGAGGAGTTCGACTTGGAACCTTTGTTTGATGATACATTGTACGAAAGATATGAAATACCAGACCTTGATAGGGATGAGAGTGACGAAAAAATTTATGTGGGTAAAACATTTCAGAACAAGTTGGATTGTCAAATCTCTTTGGCAATACATGCTATTAAGAACATGTTTTATTTCAGGCAGACTAGGAGCAATAGGGATTACATTGTCCTAAATTGTGCTGATGTTTTATGTGGATGGAGAGTTAGTGCTTACGAGATGAAGGATTGCGGTTACTACCAAATAAGGAAAGCTTCGCTTCAGCATGTTTGTAGCATAGAGACAAGGAGCCAGTACACCAAGTTGGCGTCGTCCAAAGTGATAGCTGCAATGTATCGGTCCAAGTTTATTAACAAAGACTCAGGACCTAAATCGATGGACCTACAACAGCTATTGCTAGAGGATTTAAGAGTTTCTTGCTCATACACTAAGTGTTGGAAGGCTAGAGAATCAGCAAATGAAGAGAACAACGGATCTGAGGAGGAATCTTATGCTAATCTTGAGCAGTATTTGCATATGCTGAAACTAGCAAACCCGGGTACGATTGCTGACATTAAGACTGAGGATGATGGTTGTGGTGGGGAAAGGTTTTTATATCTTTTTCTAGCATTTGGGGCATCCATAGCAGGTTTTAGAAATATTAGGCCAATGGTTGTTTTGGATGGGACACACCTATGTGGAAAATATAAAGGTGTATTGCTTACAGCTAGTGGGCAGGATGCAAACTTTCAGATTTTCCCGCTAGCATTTGCAATTGTGGACAGTGAGAACGAAGAAGCTTGGACGTGGTTTTTGGCAAAGGTTGAGAGAATAATAGCGAATAGTCCAAGAATGGCTATTATATCGGACCGAGCTAATTCAATACTTAAAGCTGTGAAAGAAGTGTTTCCGGATGCCAAACACGGTGCAGGTATTGTGCATCTAGCTAGGAATGTGGTGACAAAGTTTAAGAGTAAAGGGTTAGCAAAGATTGTTACAAAAGCTGCTTGTGCGCATACTGTTAAGCAGTTCAAGATTCTGTATGAGGATATTGTTAGCAAGAGTGCTGAGTGTGGAAGGTACCTTAAAAAACAGTGGCCTTGGATCATGGACTAGAGTATACTTCACTGGGCAACGTTACAATTTGATGACAAGTAATATTGCTGAATCTTTGAACAGTGCATTGAGAAAGGGAAGGAGTTCACCAATTATTGAGCTGGTTATGTTTATTCAAGCGCTGTTAACTCGCTGGTTTGGTGCTAGACGTCTCAAAGCTGAAGCTCATAGAGGAGTTGTTACTCCTCAAGTTGATAAAGTGATTACGAATAATTTAAGTCATGCTAAAGGTAGTAAAGTAACCCTTATCTCTGATTGGCGTTACGAAGTGATATGACAGTTTGGTGAGAGGAACATTGTTGATCTAAAGGCCAAGAAATGTAGTTGTAAGGTGTATGACAATATTCAGATTCCATGTGGTCATGCCTTGATAGCTGGTGGGTTTATGGGTTTGGTTGATGGAAATTATGTTCTGATTATTACACAACGGCTGTTTGGAGGAACACGTACAAAGGAATAGTACATGGTCATGAGGATCCTATGGAGGTAGACATACCAGAGGCTATCCGTGAAAGAGTTATAAAGCCACCTAGAACAAGACGGCCTTCGGGAAGACCAAAGCAGAAGATAATTGCATCTACATGAGAGATTTCGGTATGTGTTATAGAGGTGACGTTTTGATTTTGTATTTTGTATTATGTCGAACTATGCCATTAACAATTGATGTGTATGCAGAGTGGTAACAAACAAAAAGGAAGCAATAATAGATGTGGTAGGTGTGGTGGTGTTGGACACAACAAGACTAGTTGTAAGAACCCCATCTGAAATTGGTTCTTTTATTGAGTAATGAGGTGAGAATACTTTGATATTTTATTGTCATGGGGTTGAATTTCATTTTTGGATTTTGTTGGTGGGTTAACCATCCAATTGCTATGTATGCTTTTGGATAGCTTACCAACCAAGATGTCTGGAACTATTTTTTTGTGGCTGTTATTAATGCAAACTCTGAGGCATGATGGAGGACATATAACTGACAATGTATGGAAGCTAACTCTGTGACTTTTTTAAAGAATTGAGATAAATTGTTTTACCACATATCATTGAATTTGAGGTTAAAGACCGATCACTTAGATAGATATTTGTAAACATTATTGAACATACCAGTTATTGAATTTCGTGTGTTAACACACGAATTAGGTGAATCTATACCGGAATTGCATTTTATGTGGTTAGGATTTGAATATTTCGCTAATTATGGTCAACATGTAGGTTACGTTCATGTGTATGTTTTGATTGATTATTGAAACTAGAAGACGACAAATCCTATAAGCGAATGCAAAAATTGGTTACTTCGTATGAATCATGTGATGATTCTGTTATAACCATGAATTCATGAATATGACGCAGCTAGTTAGATTTACTGAATATGTTTGCTGTAGTGAAATTACGCCTAACTCCGTGAATTTGAGGTTAACGACCTGTCACTTAGATATATATATATTTGTAAACGTTATCGAACATACATGTGATTGAATATAGACCGAAATTGGATATAAGGTGGATAGGAATGAAAAATTCTACGAGTTATGGATCATGTGATGAATATGGTATAACCATGTGATGAATATGTTACTTCGTATGAATCATGTGATGAATATGTTATAACCATGAAATCATGAATTTGGGGCAAGTAGTTAGAGTAACTGGATATGTTTGCTGTAGTTTGTTGTTAGAAAATTCGAGATTTGTTGATAAAAGGCGACCATAAATTCATGAATTTGGAATTGCTGAGGCCATATAACTAAAATTCGAGAGCTTTAAGGCTAACTAGAGAATCGGTAATGACCACAGCGACGCGAATATGAATTCGTAATGCTAAGAAGAGAAATGTTCATTTTATCCAGTCGAGAGAAATATTTGGATGATAAATGAAATAGAAATCGTTACCTAGGAGAAAAGTAGAAGGAGAGTTAATACATGAAAGGTTAGTTCCATTACAGAGAAAACGCAGTATATATTTCAACTAGTTTAAGGACGAAGAGAAACGCAGTAGATGTTTCAACTAGGTGGAGAAGACGTGGCAGGGGCAATGAAGTAAGCATATGCGTCTAGTGCATATTGTCTCCTCATGCCATCGACATCCTTATTTTTTATGTTGCCCATCTGTTCGGCAACCATGCCTTGGGAATGCATTTCCATAAACTTAGCTGCTAACGGCCCGTAGTCACCAGTACGTTTTTTTTGAGAAACTTGGTTGGGGCGGCAAAAAGTGAAAGGTGAGAAATCATGCTGTTGACTCAAGCCCCCTTCGCAGAATGTCTTGATAATGTATGGAAGCATCTCCGCTAGAGGTTTTATTTCTTCGCCGACTTCATACTGGGTGGTCATACCATAGATAGAATCTAGTATAGTGATGGACCACATCTGGAGATCTATAACAAGCCCTACCCAGTGGCAATTATTCTAGTTCATTGGCGTGTATATAGTGTCAATGTCCTCAAGCCACCTAGAATTTTCTGCAGTAACAAATTTCCTGATGGCGTTAGGCCAACGAAATCCTTCCTTGTTTCGAGAATTTCTGAAATCCTTTGCTTTGGCCTGCAGGTGAGTAATAAACCATGGGGATACAAACTTGGATTTCTCCTGAATTAGAGTTTCTGAATGCTGCAACTGCATGAGCTCCATTAAGAGTTCCATGTGTTGTTCAAAGGAAAAGAGGATAATAATAGAAGTGTAAGTATTTGCATATCTAAATGAGATGAAAGTATTCAGTATTAGAAGAAGACTGAAACTTGTAGTAGAGATAGCATTTCTGAAGGCAATTAATAGGTGTGACGAAGCTAATAGTTATAGCTAGTGAATATAAAATAATAGATGAATTATTCCTTACAGTCGAATTAACCCAGCTCTGAGGTGTTGCAAGAGTTAGGATGAAGTTGTTATCAATATCAAAGTTATGGCACCTGTGTTTCCTGTGGTAGATAGTAACATTAATGTTATTATTTTTTTGGCGTGGGTAAGATTATTTTCCAATAAGAGAAGCTTACTTCTTTGGTTCTGAGGCTAAACAGACATGAAGTCTGTTAAAAATTTCCATGTCAACAGCGGGGAATAGTATGCTGGCATCCCTTTGGCCCTTGGAGAGTATTAATTGAGATAGCGATTTCTCTTCAGCATTGGCATCCTGTTTCGAGAGTTTTTTGTTAGGGGATCCATCACTAAGTACAATCACATTCCGCTTTCTCACTGCTAACCCCTGATGAGTAGTTGTTTGATGAGTATGAGTATCGTTCAGACCAAGTTCTTGTGTAGTTCGTGTGTTTTAAAAGGTGACTTACTTTAACCGGTGAGACTTGTTTGGCCTTTCGATCTCTTATTCTCCGCTTGTATTTTATGTTTGTCCTTTTGTCAGGAAGTTCTTGAATCTTATCTTTATTGGCATTTGCTTGATTTTCAGATGGGAGTTCCTCCTGAAACAGATAGGCATTTTGGAAATTTTCAACAATGGTTTATGATATTGTGTGAATTGAAATCCAAGAATTTGAAATCATTGAGAAGTGTTTGCAACATAAATTCAAAAAATTTGGGTAGATTGGTGTATTTTGTACCTTGTGTGGAGACGTAGGTGTATCTTCTTTCTGGGGAATTGCTTGATCTTCAGAGGCATCAAGACTTGTTGTCCTGTCTACTGTTTGACCTTCATCCGAAGGGGGTTGGTTTGGAACATTCGGCAGAGGTTGATCCTGATACATATGAAGTTAGACGTTTGATAATAATTCAGACTAACTACTTAAGAATGAATAATGTTATATCCTGAATTTAAGTCGATGAATATAAGATTATAGTTATATCCACACACCTTTGGGCAGGTTATTTGTTCATTTTCCTTTTGGGGAGCCGTGTGTACTTCTTCTTTATGCTGCTTTGCTAGATGTTCATGTGGTGGTTTGTCCTGACATATTATAATGAATTACGAATAATGTAACAATGAATTGATATCCAAGAATATAAATTCGACAAAATTGTTGACATGTTATGTGAGAAATTTTTAGCGCACACCTTTGGGACCTCTCTGGTTGTTGATTCATTTTGTGAAGCTTTTGGGCACTATGGTCGTGTACTGTCATTTTGATGATCAGGCGCCGGGAAATTTGGTAATTCATGATGTGATTGAAGTTCGGGATCAGAATGTGTTTGTTGGTCCTGACATATAAAGGGAATTAATAATAATTTAACAATGAATTGAATTTAAAAACGCTAAAAACATGATATTTCAGAAAGTTAAAGCGCAGACCTTTGCGAACTCTGTGGATGTTGGTTCCTTCTGTGAAGTCTTTGGACACTGTGGTGGGGAACTTTCCTTTTGATATACAGACGCAGAGTGATCATGATCTGATTGAGCAGCCCTATCCGAATTTGCTTCGTCATGATCCATAGGCATTGGTTGATCCTGAAACATGTAGGTTGATTTAGGATATGAATGACCACTGACAACGTATTAGTTACAGACTTGTGACTTAACGAATGTGCGGAAGTTAAGCTTCAATGATAGGAGCTAACATCAATTGAAATACAAGACTAAAAAAATCGGGATATCTGGAATTTTAAAAATATTGATAGTTGAGTATAAAACCTTTGGGAGGTCAACTGGTGTGGTTTCCTTTGTCGTAGCAGTTAGCTTTTCTTCTTTATCGGGTTGTTCCTGATCCATAGGCAAGTGAGATAACAAGACTACATTTGATTTTAGAATGATGTTATTTTAATTTGGCATGAATTTAAGTTCATGAATTTATGGTAGGAAATGTAATGTGAACATCGTCCTGAACTTTAGGAAAAATAATAAACCTTAGTGCAGTCTGTTGGTATGATTTGCTTGACGAATAATTGTCCAGATTCGATGACAATGTCATTTACTAACTTTGTAATTGCCTAAAAAATTTACCGTCAATAACATATCTTGATTCAGTAGGTGATGAATAAGATAAAGTAAAAGTTGATTCGTAGTTACTTACTTCGTCTGATATGTCTGCCTCGATATCATGTCGAAGCTGGTTTCCCTGCATGAATAGGTAAGAAGTTGGTTGGATAATTATTGTTTGATATGTAATGAAATGGAATATAGTTATGTTGGGGAACACTAGAAATAAAATGAAAGGTAGTACTCACATGATCGTTGACTTGGTTTGATATGGCATCCTTAGATTCATGATGAGGAATGTTGTCATCATGAGGTTCTCCCTATATATTGTGGAAATTGTGTTAGTGGTTTTAGGAACCATAATTTGATGAATTTAAATTCGTGACCAGATGACCTGATTTTTGTTGGCGTCGATAGAGTTGAAGTTAATGTTCTCTCCTGCTGTTCCACTTGGTTGGCCAACTTCTGATGTAGAACGTGGTTGGTCATCGAAAGTCTGCTATTACATATATGTTAAAGTACTGAAATAGAAAATATAGTAAATTAAACAATGGGTTACCTTTGCAAAGTATTCAAAATCCGTAAAACCGCTGATTGGGGAGTCGGCTTTGTCAGCTTTTTTCTTGTTCGGAGTTGGACGCATCTGAATACTTCTGTGTTGGCTTGATAGTTTGCCGAAACCACGAAAGCAAGTAATTCTTTTCAAACGAGCTTCATTCTTAGTAGTCCTGTCAATAAGTTTTTCAGTTTTGTTTGGAACGCTGAAATAGCTTCGTCATGTATCTTAGATATTCTTTGAATTTCCTTTGCGTGCTTTGAAGACTGTACTTCAAGCTTCTGATCCATCCATTCCATGACTTCATCAACTGTTTGTGGCTTCTTATTAAAGTAACCAGACATTCTGCGTTGTTTCCGATTGGAGGTTCGTCTTGGGACATCTTCCTCTTCGTTAATGCGACGTTTACGATTAAGGACATGTTTTTGGTGATCGCGTTTCTTGGGTTTTTCGATGTGAATATATTTGGTAAGTGATTTATCACCACCAGGCCAGACTGGTTTAGTAAACCGATGATCTTGTGAGATAACTTTCTCTAGATAAGCGACCGTTTTGTCAGAGGCTTCATCCCCCCACTGAGCCCACCCCTCAACGTACCCATGTCTAAGGTGAAGCATTGGCTGGACGGTTAACTGTGAGAATGACGAAAATCAAGTTAGTAACGGTGGAACATAGTTCAGGTGAGCGGTTTATTTAGTGAACATGAAACGATTGCCACAAAACACCGAATTCGAAGTAGGGATAAAGAATAAGTATACTTACAGATTTATCGTGCTCGACATCAAGTACGTCTTGCCGTATCATCCCAGTATTTTTGCATAGCCCAACAAAAGGTTTAATAGATAGCGCCTGGAGGTCGGACCCATTGTTAACTTTTGACAAAAGATTTGGAATGCATCTAAATGCTAGAAGCTGAAGAACTAGTGGGAATCCTTTGAGGCTGAATGATTGTTGTTGTAGTTGTTGGCGAAAACCAACAATTGGATCAGGGCATTTGGCTGAAGACTCGTTCGCTGACCTCATTGCAGATATGGTCTTGAGGAATGATTCTCTGCCCCACGGGAAACTGAGGAAGTCATCTAGATTGTTCAACATTTCCACATAGCGTGGGTTAGGTTTGTGACATTGACGATCGGCGATTAAGACACCGTCGACGATTAGAATGAGAGCTATTCCTAACCGCCTCCATCCTGGCATATCAGTATTATCCTTGAGCAGAGTAGATAAATCTGCTAGCGTTGTTGAAGAATCAGTCCCAATGAATATATGCCAAGCGCTGCCTTTGGAAGTTAAGACATGCACTTTTTGTTTGGGATTATAGAATTTAGGAAATTCTCCACAATGCAAGCCCGTCAGTTCTGAGAAATCTACAAGGGAAAACCGCATTGGATGACCGCCGAATACGGTCCACAGTTGGTACTTTTGCTTGGTAAGAAGTTGGCGGTTGATAAGAGAGTGAAGTAGCTGTCATGATATTGGACACCACGAGGTTGGAATGTTGTATAATCACCAATTTTAGAACTTCTTAGAGTCTCCCATTCCGGGGTGCCTTGAAGTTGAGATTGCACAAATGATAGTATATCAGGACGTGAGTAAACGTTCAATCTGGCTTTGGGATTTCTATCGGTGGCGAAGAGCCTCTCTGGGAGATGTGTGTTGTAGAGGGTGTCATCTTCAACCGTGTCTATACAAGTTCAAAAAGAAATGAGATTATAATAAGAGAATTATCACAATAGAACATCGGATAGGTAAGGGTTGTAAGGAAAAAACGTGAGTTTGCTTAAATTCGCATGTGACTACAGATAGACAAATTTAGAACAACAATTCCCCAAAAAAACTGATTTGAAACACAAAAATTGCAGTTTACTAAAACAAGGGTGAATTTAGAAAGGGGATTAGTAGGTTTTGATGGAAGGCTGAATTTCTTGGCGATTGGTATTTAGAATCGGCATTTTCATGATATTTGAAGAATTCAAATACATGAACTCTGAAGACATTTTGTAAACAAAATTTGTGAAACCCTAGATATTGGAAAGTAGATGTTGTAAATCCGAACATTGATTCGTTACCATGGAACCATGGATTTGTGAAAAGCAAAACCCGAACTGAAAAATTTGGGACCAAAACGAAGACATGCAAAACCGACATTTCTGAAAAATATAAAGGATGAGACAGAATAAGGTATTAAGATATAATCCAGAAAGAGTACTGTAATAAGTAAAAATTTAAATGGTATACCAGCCATTGACGATGGTTGACGAAAAGATGAAATCTTTCACTTGGGTGAATAGAAGGAGGAGACAAAATCTTTCGTTTGTGTGATAAGAGGAGATGAAGTAAAGTGATAATTGAGTTTCTCATGGAGGTTTACACTTGAGAAACTATTGGGTTTCGTGGGGTAATAGCGGTTTCTTTAAAAACAAATTCTTTTTTTATAAATATTATATTATTTCTCAATTATGAATTTGAATTATTAATCGGGAGGGAAGCATCAGTAAATCAAAGTGTATTTGAAAGAAGAGTATATAATTTTTTTCCGGAAATTAGTGATCATATTTGAAAAACTGTAGTTATTTTAGAATTCGAATTCGTGATTGTGATGTTTGTTATATATTTTCATTTTCGAATCTGGTATTCATAACGCCAAATTCAGGACTTGGATGTTAGTCTATAAAATACCGAATTTAAAGACTTTTACGCAATCCGATGTTTTGAGGTTATGGCGTAGAGAAATGGTAATTTTGATTTCGTTGGTTTCCAGAGTTATTTGTTTGTTTTTACAGCTTGACTCAAAAAAGGTTTTGCTTGAACGAGGTAATTGAAATCTTGTAAGAACATTTATGGTAAATGACAATTTGTAATTGTGATATATTGAAATTATTAGAGTTTTCATATTAGGAATACAGCACATGCTTGCAGTTATTACATTCAGCTTACATTTATGACCTAAAGGAACGTCATTTAACTAGTTTAATGATACATATCATTATGAGAAGCATAATAAAGATAGAGAACATCACAATCTTGAATTGTTTGTTGCTGGCCAACTTCATTTCAGTAAACATAGCCTCACACGTAGACTTCGTCTGATTGATATCTTGGATTATAAGTCTTTGGGATTCTTCCCCTTGTACATTAATAGACTCAATTTCCTCTAGTATAGCCTCGTCAATCCACTTGAAGACATGATCATCGTTTGCAAACTGAACATGGCAATATAAGAACATACAAAACAAAAATGTAAGAAGAGTATACAAAAACAAATACTAAGCAAAACCAAGTATCTTGTTTGTGTATGCAAATATACACCTAAAGTAACGCTGGTAAGGATTAGTATATGTCTTGGATGTCCTTGTTACAAGCTTCTGCCCACACCAGCAACGACATGGGATACCTACAACAAGTGGTCTTTGACGTACTTGTGAGGCACCACTTGAACCTAAGGAAGACATACTCATTTTGACCTGGATTGAAAATGACGACCACGTCACACCGAATTGAAAAGGAATATTGATAACCAGGAAGGAACGAATTCGAAACGAGAACAAGTCCTTAACAAATAATTGTTATGTGAACATCGAGTTACCAAAGGAACAAAAATCATAAACGAACTTGCAAATTCATAAATCAAAAGTCCAACGTGGGGGAATGTAACCAAAATGAATAATGTAACCGAATTGAAATTGACGACCACGTCAGACCGAATTCAAGAGGAAAATTGACAACCACGATAGAACAAATTCAAAAAAAAATCAAGGTAATCCTTGAATTTCCGAAGACACAATGAAGATTCATTACACAAATAATTGTTATGTGAACACCGAGTTACCAAAGAAACAAAACTCGTAAACGAACTTGCAAATTCATAAATCAAGAGTCCAACGTGTAAAACAACAAATAGGGGAATGTAGCCAAAATGAATAATGTTAACCGAATTGAAATCGACGATCACATCAGACCGAATTCGAAAGGAATATTGACTACCACGATAGTACGAATTCAAAAACAAAGGAAGGTAATCCTTGAATTTCCGAATCTTGATGATGAAAACAGTGACCACACAACATAAGAGATGAATACATTACAAAAAGGCACATAGGACAAAGAAGATTCGGTAACTACAGTGAACTATTCGGTATAATTTTAGTGTGAAATAGAGGAAAAAATTAGATGTCGTTAATAGATCGAGAAACCTAAGGGATGAAATGAATTTCTGAAGTAAAACTGAATAAAGAAAGACATTTGGTGAATTGAAAACGTTAATCAACCCGAATGATTTTTGGAAAAGATTGAGCGAGCAAATGAACAGGTAATCCACAAAAGCGAAGTTGAAATCCGGAATATGTTAATCAAATCGCCCGATATTTCAATAAGTTTGGGACAAAAAAAATTTGAAGAGGTCTGAAACGGAGTCAAGAGTCGAGCAATATCACATGGAGACCGACGATTTCTCGAGCAATATCAATCTTGAATGAGGAGAGGGAAAAGCGTTCTCGCGCCGGAGAGAGAGAAATGGAGTGATAGCGAAAAATGAATGAAAAAGGTTGAGATCTGGAGAGAGAGAAATGGAGTGATAGCAAAATGAAGGACATGTGTGACGAAACAGATCTGGAGAATCCAAAATGGTCATCTCTAGTTAGAATATGAAATCTGGTTTGTAAGGTCTGGTTAACTTTCAACCATTGCACATCGACAGGGATATAATTGTAACTTCTTCTCCATTTCTTTTAAGAAATGTGACATTCAATAGATGAGAGCTAATTTAGACAATAACTTCCAAAAAAAGTGTCATATGGGACAATATGTTCTATTAAATAATTAAAATTTTAATCATTTTTTATTGTATATAATTTATAATTATTTTATTCGTCTAAACACTGAATCAAATATAATTTTTTATAATATTATGATATGTCATTATTTTGATTAATTTCA
>OVAO01001837.1:0-14049 GCA_900406285.1 Biscutella auriculata
TTGAGAGCATCAAGAACCAAAAAGTCAAGATTTAGCCGTTTCGGGCCCTAAAATCGGCCTCGGGCCATTCAGCATCGACCGAAGCATCTCGGGTCAAGGAGCATCGGCCAAGACCACCTCAACATCAACCAAGGAGTGCCCAATATGCCAGCATCGGCCAGAGGGAGAGGAGCATCGGCCATGCCTTGCCCGATATGCCAATATCGACCATGGAAGAGGCAATATCGGCCACGTGCTGGCCGATACTCCCAGTATCGACCATGAAGAAGCTAGCATCGAACATGGAGTGGTCGATACTCCCAATATCGGTCACTCAAGAGCCAATATCGACCACCCCTTGGCCGATATTGGTCGAGAATTGCCAAAAATGGACGTTTTCGCCTCTGATTTCTCTCCTATACATAATCACTTAATGCCATCAGTTGTAACCAAGTAGAGTTGACATAGAAGTAGTAGTGGTGTGACGTTTTAGGCTCTTAAAGAGTGTTTAGGAAGTTTTAGTGGCCTCCTTAGGGAGAGCCGCTATAGTTTTCTTTATTGATCCTAGTTCGTATTTTAGATCTTGTAATGTCGTTTTATTATGGAACCTTGCCTTAAATTCAGTTTTATTGCTTTGTATTTGCTTGACCTAATTAAGATGTTTATGGTTTGTGAGTAGTTACTTGTAGGTGATTGACTAGGCTAGATTAAGGCATTGGATCTTTAGATCTGGTGTTCCGGGGTTTAGAACTACAAGTATCTTATGCAATAAGGTGCTCTTAAAGCTTGATTGTAGTAGGGCCCACTCAATCATGATCTAAAGAAAGCTTCTAAACCCTAAATGGAATAGTTAGCTTTTAGTTTCTGCCTTATTCAGTTTTAAATGATATTCTTGATTGCCTATATATTTTAGGCGCGAGAGCGCGGTATTGAAGTATGTTAGGATAACATTTAGGATGGGTTATGGGAAAGTCACTGCTTCGGGGTTTCTCAAAGCGTTTGGACACGAGAGTGATGTGTTAGAGTTACCCCGAGAGAGGCTCTTCATGCGAGAGTGGCCGAGTCCAAATTTAAATCCTTAACCCTAAGATAAGATTAAAACCGGAGCACCTAGACCTAGGATCCTTGCCTGAAATCTGTTTGCCTGATCAATTGCCTGCTTTCCATTTTCTGCTTTTGTTATCTTTGCTTAGTTTTCTTTTATGCTCAATAGGATTGTTAGTGACAAACAATTGCCTATCTTTTGACTTATACCTCACTGATTCTCTAGAGTTCTAGTGTTTTGATTGCTAATCACTCCCGGATTAGGTTCGACATTTTAAACCCGATCTATACTTCATTTGACTAGTAAGTAGGAAAAACCCTCTCACCAAGAAAAAAACCTACTTATCATTCGGTCATACTATAGAGTGTGGTTATTGTTGTTGGCTATGAGGTTCTCAATAAGAGCATAGGAATCTTCGATTGATTTGGTCATTAAATTGTCATTGCTAGTTGTGTCTAAAGAGAGCCTATATTGATGGTTGATGCCTCGGTAAAACATGTTTAGCAGATTGCCGTGTGCAAAGCCATGGTGCGGGTAACCCCTTAGGTATTCCTAGAATTGTTCCCAAGACTCAAAGAATGACTCAACCGGTCATTGGTGTAAACTCATGATCTTGTTCTTGAGAAGGTTAAATCTAGCATTTGTGTAGAAATTTCTATGGAACAGGCTTTTACCTCAGCCCAAGTAGTGAGTGAGTTGGGTGGTAAAGACTTAAGCCATCTAGGCGCCTTATCAACAAGGGAGAAAGAAAGAGCCTTAGCTTTACGAAGTCGGTTGGTACGCCATTGGATTGAGTCATTGAACATATTTCCTCAA
Organism: Biscutella auriculata; assembly: GCA_900406285.1. Lineage (NCBI taxonomy): Eukaryota > Viridiplantae > Streptophyta > Magnoliopsida > Brassicales > Brassicaceae > Biscutella > Biscutella auriculata. Next base: position 1,841 of record OVAO01001837.1, read on the forward strand.
GCGTCTCTATGTGGTCAATTGGGTGCTCTTGAGGTAAACCATGAAATCTATTTTGTTTGACTGAAGTGTTGATGTGAGGCTTGATCTCATAATTTTGTCTATTGATAGTAGGAGGAACAATGGCAGTCTATTCGTGAAAATTGCACCAGGGCGTTAAATTTGCCTAAGTTAGTGAACTAGTCAAGCCTTGGTTCTCCTCTGAGCCGTGGGATGTCTGAAATAGTTATAGGTCATCTGAAATTGTTGATATCCTCGACGGGGGCGTACTGAACGACTTGGACCGATATGGGAGGTTCAAGTCGTGGTCGATGGTCGCGGGCATCATCAAGTTGCCTCAGTTGGTTTCAGGGAGTAGTCGGGGTGGACTTGGTGCGTTAAGCGTCCACGTGGTCGACCAGGGAGGTTCGTGACATACCTCGGGTGGTCCAATCGTTCGTTCGGACTTTTCAAGTTGACGACTCGTGCCAGAAGCTCCATCAGTACGATCGAGTGGTCCATCGGTATGATCGAGTGATCCATCAGGTGGTTGATGAGTTCCATCAGGTCATCGGTGCGCTAGGAGGTGCGGATATATGGTCGGGTGCTCCATCGTGTCATCGAGAAGGATCACGGGATGAGTCGGGTTAGTCGGGTGCTCCACAAACAAATAGGTCGTTCGGTTCGGCTTGTCGGGTTGGTACATGCGTTTAGTCAGTTGGGTCTTGCTATCGAGTGCATCAGATGGTTCCTTAGATCAGTAAGGTGCCTCGGGTGGTTCCGGATGATGGGTCAGTCCGTCGGGTGCTTGGAGTGTGATGAGTGTATAATTTACTTTCAACTAACATACATTACTGATGGTTTTGGTGTTATTATGGGCTTAATATTGGATTTTTTAGTTGTTTTTACAAGTTTATAGGTTTTGGGGCAAAATGAGTGATTTGTGTGGAAATGCGCTAAAACCGGCAAAACCGAGTCCAAAATGGAAAAATTCACAAATTCTTGATCAGACACGACCACGATGCAAGGCTGAGCTTAAATCAAAGCTAGAGACGCATGTTCCCCAGAATTTTGCCTCATATCATTTGGAGCTCTAGTTTGGCCCATCAAATGTGCGGCCCTGAAAACGCCACCTTTGAATCTTCTATAAGAAAGAAAAATGGAAAACCTCAACCCCTATCACGCACTCCTCTGCATTGAATGGACGCAATATTCTCCAAGCATAAAAAACGAAACTCTTGAGCGATTTGCCAATTCTCCTAAAGAGAACCCTAACTCGGCTCATTGCCTCCTAACTCTATAAATACTTTAGTTTTTCATTCTTTTCGAGAGCATGGACGTTTTTAGATAATTATGGTTCTTGAGTGGAGACAATAGACGTTGAACCTCTTGTCTTATTGTGCTTGAGTCCCTTAAATTCTACCGAGTTGTTTCTTCTCTTTACCAAGCAATAAAAGCTTTTTTCTCTTCTTCTTGCTGCTGTTTCTTGCCTCTCTACTGCTTACCTACTATTTGTCAATCTCGTGTGTGCCCAAGCCTTCGAGTCTTTTAGTCTCAACGATAGAGAGCTTTGAGGTTTAAACACCCCAAGTTACTTTGTTTATTCGTTTATTTGCTTGCTGTTCTTGATTTGTTTCAGGTTTCCTCATAAAACCTCAAGTTCTTTAGGGTTTAGAGTCAGTTTATAGTTATGTCCGTGAGTGAGTCGAAGTTGCGAAGCAATAAAGATTTTTTTCTTGTTATTAACCCTACCACACATGTCTATCTCAATAGTATTCATGTGTGAGTAGTAGGTAGTTGGGTCTAGAGATATTCCTTCAGGGTAATCATGATCTAGATATGATGGGAATCGGTTCAAAAAGATTGTTGCCTAAGAGTCTTCTCTCAACCCGCTCGTAATGCTTAGCTAGGCTTGATCTTCTAGCCAATGACCTGAAGGACATCTCATAGGGGCAAAACCCCATGAGAATAGCCAGACCATTTGTTGAAAGCGCAACCCAGAGGAACTTTGCATAGGGGCAAAATCCCATACCTAGACTTCCCTTAAGGGTTTTTGGTTGTGAGCATATCGACTCAGTCCCGAAATAATGCTAGCATGGCCACCAAGGGAATGAATCCCATCACCCTTGGTTGCTTGGGTCGTGTGGCTAAGGATCCTGATGAACCACGACAGTGGGTTAGGGCCAAGCAATCCTTGTTGAGATCAAGATGGTGCGCTAATGCCATCTTTAGAACCAATTCCACTAGATCATGGGATTCAAAGGTATCTCCCAAATACATAATGTTCAGATATATAAGGTTTCCATATTTAATTCTTGCATTGTTTTCTTTTCTTTCTTGTTTCCTTTTCTCATTTATTTCCTTATTTTCTTAATCTTAGATGAATCCAAAACTCCAAACCCTAATCAACTTATCTTTAGACATGATTATCATAAAGTATAAGTTTCTCTATGGATTTGATCACTCAGTACTCAATTGACATAGTTGTGACTTGCAGTCTGTGTAATGACGAGGGCACGGTTAATTAACACTTCTCATAAACTTGATAGCAAACAAAATCACGCATCAAGTTTTTTGCGTAGTTGTCGGGGAAGCTTTAGTCTTTAGGTTCTAGATTAAGATCTATTGTTTAGATTTTTATTTTCACTCTTAGTTCTCATTTATTTCAAGTTCATTTCGCAGTTTATGATACGTAGAAGTCACTGATCAAAAATCTCATGAGCCTAGATAATCAAGAACTAACGAAGCTTCAACGGGATACAAACCAAAAGAAACGCCTAGCTAGGATGGAAACCAATCCAAACATGGACCATACTCCTACTCAAGAGACTGAACTAGTCCCACCAAGGCCACATATGAGCCAAGGAGCTCAAACTAAAGAAGAAAACGCTCAAAACCTAAGGTGGCCGCCATTACGTACCGCCGATCGTACCGAAGCCATCGTCGAAAATACCAGACCGATTGAGACCAACCCATGTCATGAGACGAGGGACATAAGCTAACTGACCTAGAAGACCAACACAACCTGGGTGTGAGCCAAACTGACCAAAAACAATAAGGGAGCTTCAGGACGAGAGACCAGCTTATATGTACGAGCCATCACGTACCGGGTCGACACACGCAAGTGCCACAGGCGATGCAACCCCACATATCGTACGTACCAGGGGCATGTTGACCACACGTATCGATGTCGTACACACCGCACATGCGCAACCCTCGTACGACGAGCTCACCCGATGGATCAACACCAACGTCGACCATTCCCCCGAGCACGACCAAGCACCATTAGCACTTACTAATGTGTATTGATTTGTCCCAGCGCCAAAATCTCGACCAGCCTACAATACCGACTAGGAGGCCGCACATCCTTCTGAGAACCCCCTACCACCAGAACATACTGACTTTTACTGGTACGACGACCGCGTCCCTTCCTCACGTACCGGCTTCCCGCAACCTATCGACCACAAGTCGACCCGTCTCGACGCACATGAGTGACAAGTTATGTACTGGGACCGACCGATGACCAACACCCCTATGTTGATGCACTTGATTGACCCGATGCATCCCTCAAGCCGACCTCTCACATTGTGACGCCTGACGAACCACATGACTGACCGACGTACCACATCAGCACACCCAATGCATCATCCAGCTGACCAGCCGCATCGATAAATCGACCACGCATTGATTCTTGCATTGTTTCCTTTTCTTACTCATTTCCTTTTCTTGCTTATTTCCTTATATGCTTAGTGATGTCACTCAAGTTTGACCCTACACAGCTATTATCTGCAAGTGCACAGACGGACACTGTAATACTTACGGATCGAATCCACAGAGACTAAAGACTAACAGAAAGAGACAGGCAAGACTGAAAAATGGCTAAAACGAATAATAGAGTTGGTTGGTTGATTATGGCAGGCAATGGTGACGTGAATAAAGCAGTAAACCAGCAATAACATTGATTCAATGATAAGCAAGCAATCAGATCTAGGGAATCTTAGAAGGGGTTTTGGCGGGAATTGCTAAGATAAAGTCTCGAGAAAAGTACATGTAGGATCTATGGACATAACTTAGGTCTCTGGACTTAATTTAAAAGCACCTTGAGTTCGTTACTTAATATTCAGCTAGAGCAAAAGCAAATCCGAGAACCTAATCTATGTCCCCTTTATTGAATCTCTGAAGTAGGTTCACCCTGGGTTCTCAGGTGTAAACCTACGCCTAACCAGTGCCCTTCAGGTGCTAGCAGCGTCACTAATGCTAGCCCCGAGAACCTAGAAATCCTGATAGTCCAATTCAATGTTATCCCATCAAACTAGGCGGATCCGATTAAGCAAGTTTCAGTAATGGTTACTAGGTTAGTCGCTCCATTTGTCAGACATAAGCGATTATCCTAAACTTCCTTATTTTCTTATTCAGGCGATCCAATTTAGTGCTTATCAGGCTTGGATCATCCTAAGTCTAAACCCAATTTGTCAGATCGAATTTAGACTACAAATAAGTCACTAAGGAAGGATCCATATTGATTCCTTCCAGTCAACCCTAGATCCAATCTAGTAATCTACGCAGACATAGTCAAAGCAAACAAGAAATACATGGTTGAAAGCATTAAATGATACTTGTAAAGAATCAAACAGGGGTTCCAAATACAGACTTGTCAGATCTAAATCTAACAATTCAAAAAAAAACATAATTGCATAAAACAATAAAGAAAAAAATCTAAGGAAAACTGATGTCAAAATCGTGTCTCTTTGGTGCTTTTATAGATCATTGTGACGTCAATAGGGTATAAGCGGGCCTGGGTTTCAAAACGAGACTTTCTGGGAAGTCGGTCTCGAGGTTCGATCGAACTCAGGGAGGTTCGATCGAACTGACTTGGTCTTTGGCATCGAATCCAGTATCTCTTGCTCTAGTTCAGATTGTCTAGTCTGGAATAGAGGTTCGATCGAACCAAGCCTCGTGGATCATGAATTCCTACACATTTGTCTTTTGCGCGCCATACTGACATATCTTCAACGAAATTGTTGTAACTATTCAAACGCTTCTTAGAATGATCTCAAACCACCACCAAAAGAAAGATAACTCACGTGGCTATCTTGCATCAAAAATTCAGATCGATCCAATATCGGAAAGCCTTCAGAACGTTATCAAACTTCTGAAGCTTCTACATGATTCTGCACCTCCAAATATTCCAAAACGACTTCTTTTCCCCAAAGCGACTTGAAAACTTGTAAAACCCTAAAGAAGATGAATAGAATCCAAAAACACGTCAATAACTCATAAAGGGGTTAATAGTCCCATCAAATGATGAGACTAAAACCGCTAAAAACATGACATATCAATTTCTCTAGACTTGAAACTTTGCTTGTCCTCAAGTAAAGACAAATCAAAGCCCAAGGGGAAAATCGCAGGAACTCTACTTTCCTCAGCTAACCATAGTCTAAACACAACCTGTAGATCACAAAAAAACCAAATGTGTTAGCACATTGTCTTCAGATCCCCACAATGATCGTCCATGCATGTCCATACTATGAACCTCCACCTGAATAGATTATGCATTCAAATCAGCTGACCAACTACATTCATTAAAGAGAGCGTGTGTTCCTTCTTAGGAAGTCTATCAATCTGGTAAAGAGGGTTCGGTCAGATGTAAGGAGGCTAATTTTTGTGGTGAGGTTAAAGTGTTTGGGGTTCTCAATCAACAAGGATGTCAAAGGGTCATATCATTATGCAAAATCATGAGAGAGAGATTGAGTAAGTGAGGACCTTGACCTAACATACTTCCTAACAACATAAATCAATTACCCACCTGGAAATTGAATCAAATGAGAACTAAGCTAAGAAATTTAAATGTAACTATATGATTCCTATATTTTTCTTTTCGTTTCTCGCTTTTCTTTTTCTTTTCTCGATTTTCTTTTTCTTCTCTCACATTATTTATTCTATTTCTTTTTTTATAGGTTCGATCGAACCTTTGTGGGTCTGATTGAATTGTTTGAATACAGCTTTTGGGTTCGATCAAACTCATTTTGGTTCGATCGAACTTCAATTTTTCCTGAGTGAAAATTGCTCACACAATCAAATAATCAGCAAATACCATTCAGTCTCGTTCTTTATAGTCTGAATTACTATTTCAGAGATATATAACTACCCAATGCTATATCGGTTATGGCCAAAGGAAAACACACAAGCATGGTAAACAAAACATCATTATTATCAACTAACCACATAAGATTTCATACTAACTAGACAACAACATGCCAAGTTAACTCAAATATTTCTCCATAGTTTTTGCACATGAATGAACACTTAATTAAATGATAAAAAGAACAGAACATCTGAGGCCTAAAAGGAGGATGAGTAAAGAAGGCGTTACCATACTAAAGATGAGCATGGCCACACAAGGTAAGAGAGAATGGTCAAGTGGATAACAAACCTTGAGCGTCTTTCTAATTCTCTTTCCTTTAATCAGACTCCTTGATATGATCCAGCTTCAGATCCAACAAGCTTTATCAAGCTTTGATTTTCTGGGAGGGAGTTTGGTCAAGCAATTTACTAGTTTCCATGGGGTTAACTAGTCGACTCATGGGGTCATCGCGGTACATGATCTGGCATATTGGTGCCAAGATGGTCGCTGGGTGTTCGGACCGGTACAAGAGGTTCTCGGGCTGGTATGTTAATGGTCCAGACTCAGGCGTGGATTTGTCGGATCCTCGTATAGGGTCAGGTCGATGTGGTTCAGGGGTTTAGTCGAGTGGTGCGTCGGTTGGTGCATGGTGTTCGAGAGCTTGGGTCAGGGTCATCGTCGGCCCAATGGTTTAGTTCAGCATACATGGGAGGTGCACATTTGGTACGTGATTTAGTCTCGCATGCGGTACATGCATGCATCGGTCTGGTACTTACTGCTTCGCTCGGATCTGTATGGTCTTCATTCTAGGAGAGTCATGGTGCGTCTTGGCTCGCTTGATGCATGCTCAAGTGAGGTTGGCTTGCTCCTGGATAGGTGAGTTCATGACCTTGGTCTTGGGATAGGACTAGTCACGGCTCAAACCGGTACGGTCAGTGTGTGCTCTGGTACGCTCGGCGATACATATTGGCAGGTACGCTCCTAGGCTCATATGTGGCCTTTCTTGGACTGGTTCAGCGTCTTGAGAAGGTGTATTTTCTATGGTTGGATCACTCCCCATTGTAGCTTGTCGTCTCTTTCGGTTTGTCTCCCTTAAACCGTTTGTGAGTTCTTGATGATCTAGGTTCACGAGATTCTTTGATCCTTAACTTCTACGTATCATAAACTACAAAATGAACTAAAGAATAATGAGATCTGATGTTGAAAATAAAAACTTAGACAACTGATCCTAATCTAGAACCTAAAGACTAAAAACTTCCCCGGAAACGAATCCGATAACTTGATGGGTGTTTTATTTATCTTAAAACTAAGCAAATATTTTAAATAATATTTTCCTCGTTACCAAACTTGCTACAAGTGCACAGTTATGTCAGTTGAGTACTTAGAGATTGAATCCACAGAGAAGTTTATTGCCTTAAGTCTAAACATGTCTAGAGCTAAGTTGATTAGGGTTTTGGATTTTGGTTTTAGAACTAAATGTGCAAGCACATAAATGGAAATAAGCAAGAAAGGAAAGAAAGCAAGAAAATGAAACAATGCAATAATCAAATAAGGAAACTTTTTAATAGCTAAAATGTTCGGTCTTTGGAAGAATCAAATCTTGGATCTCATGATCTAGTGAAACCAGTTCTAAGGATGACTTTATTTCACCATCTTGAGCTCAACAAGGGTTGCACGGCCCTACCCCTTGGTGACCATGCTAGCATTATTATGAGACTGAATCGATGTACTCACAACCAGGAGACCCTTAAGGGAAGTCTAGGCATGGGATTTCGCCCCTATACAATGTTCCTCTCAGTTGTTATCTCAACAAAAGGTCCTCTCATGGGATTTTCCCCTATGAGGTGTCCCCTGGATCATTGGTTAGATGATCAAGCCTAGCCAAGAATTAAACGCGAGTTGAGAGCAGACTCTTAAGCAGCACCATTTTGAATTGATTCCCATCATATCTAGATCATGATTTCCTTGAAGGAAACTCCCTAGACCTAACTACCTACCGCTCACACATGAATACTATTGAGATAGACTTGTGTGGTAGGATTATTAATAATAGAAATAATAAGCAAGAAACATAAGAAACCGGTTCTACAACAAGCAAGAGAATAGCTCGGTGTAGAGAGTCACAGGTTAAGATAGATTCAAGGAAGCTTTTCCTAACTGTTTAATTGAACCTATGACTCTCCTTACAACCAATCTAGAACTCTTCAGGCTTGAGGTTTTATAGAAAATAGTAACTAAAAGGAAGCAAAGAAAACAACAAAGCAAAGGAACTCGCGGAAGTAAGCCTTGAAGCTCTCTGTCTTAAAGACTAAGAGAACAAAGGCTTGGGTACACACAAGGATAACAGGCAATATCAAGACAGTAAAGAAGCTAAATAAGAAGAAAGAAGAAGAGAAGAAATGTGTATTGCTTTGGTAAAGGCCCAGAAACAATTCGGTAGAGTTTAGAGAACTCGAGTACAATAAGACAAGAAGTTCGACCTCTTTTTCCCCACTAAAGAACCCTAAAATAAACCTAATGATCAAACAACGTCTAACCTCTAAAAATGAAAAACTAGAGTATTGATAGAGTTAAGAGGTAGAGGAGGCGAGTATGGGTTCTCTTTAGGATAAATGGCAAATCGCTCAAGAGTTTCGTTTTTTGTTGCTCGAAGAATATTGCCTCTATTCAATGTTGAGAAGTGTGTGCCACGGTTTGAGGTTTTCGATTTCTCTTTGTGAGATTCTTCTAGAAGATCCATAAGGCGGTGCAGTCAGAGCCATACATTTGATGGGACAAAAGTGGGCTGGCCACGCCTTAGGAGCTTCGGCGATAGCTCAACGGTCCAGTTGTTGTTTCTTAGTCCATAGTACTTGGAATGATGCATACTCAATGGCTTTAGAAAGCTAACTCAATTATCTGAGCATCCATAATAGTCTCGCATCACGTTCTGCTCTGGAGACGGATCAATAAATTTGTTCTTCACCGGTTATTGATTGGTTCCTTCGACAACATTTGCAAGAAGTGGTGTAGATTAGAGTTCCAAATGGCATGAGAAAACATTATGGGGGAAATCAGAAGTTTCTAGCTTTGAATTAAGATTAGTCTTGCATCATGTCCGTGTATGATCAGGAACTTGTGAATGTTTACCTTATGAGTTTGATTTTGCCGATTTTAGCGTGTTTCCATTCGAATGACTCCTTTTTCTCCAAAACCTATAAAATTGTGAAAAAAAACTAAAGAAATTCAATACTATAACACCAAAAACATCAATAATATATGCTATATGAGAGTATATGATACTCTCATCATCGATCCTAGATTTTGTGGAATGACCGAAAATATCTTATTTCGGTGAGGACCGATCGATCTTGGTGAGCTTCGATAGATCCAAAACTTGACGGATCCAGAATTCTATCTACACAAAATCTTATCCAAAAGTACCATTTCTTCAGATATCATCTTAAACCTTTAAAATCCAAAATGAAACCAAAATATTGTGATAACATTGATTATTGATTCGATAAGTGGTTGTAAGCATGCCTAAAGACAAGTCACATACTTCCTGGGGGTGGAAGTTCCATCCCGTTAAACAACATATCCTTTCTAGCTTTCCATATGTACCATGCTATAAATGAGAAGAATCTAGATAGTTCCCCGTGGGTACCTTCTATCCCCACTTTTGATAAAAGATAGCTCATGTTCGAATACATGCTTTCAGATGGGAAAATCTTAGAAGGCGAGAGATAAGGGAAAGGGTCCAGCATTCAAGTGGTAGAGGCATCGAAATATCATGTGGTTGATAGTTTCATCATCTTTTCCACATCTCAGGAAAGTTGGATCTACTTGGTTCTTTTCTAGAATCTTTCGTGTATTGAGATGGCTCACGTTAGGCTTTGTCAAAGAAAGTGGTAGAGTTTTTGTGTCGATGTTGTTTTCTAGATACGCTCCTTAAGGGGGTTTAAGGATGGTAGTTGGTGAGCAAATACAAGTTCTTCGTCCATTGTTTAACTAGCCAACTCATATCTAGATTTGACTATATATCTCCCCGATTTCATTAGGTTCTAGTAGTACTCGTCATTTGTTAGTGTGCTGTTTGATTCAATGCTTAGCATGAATGGAACATCGATTGCGACAATCACTTACCGTATGGTGCTAACGTCGCATGTCTTTGTCCTCGGGTAAATTACGCCTGAGACCTTCATCTCAGGGTCATGGGTTAATCCTTAGAGTTTTGGGGGGGCGTGTCGGCTTATCGGGAACCTTTGAGTACTAAGGATTTCCCGACTTTAATACTTCTTCAGTCATATGAAGGTCGATGTTCTCTAGGAGTCGTGAACGGGTGCGTATTTCGGTAATATGACCTTTGAGCACCCTTTCCTGTAGAGAGTTTGGATGCTTCTTCGGTTGCCATAGTTATTTCTTTAGTAGCGATGTATTAAAGTTTTCAAGCGACTGAAATCTCATTCTGCCTTCCTTCTTGGGTAGGCAAAGTTTTTTCCAGGCTCCCTAGTCTAATCCTTTTGATTCGTAATTTGTGCCCACCAGAAGTTGGTGATGGCACTCGTGATATTTTAGATAAACTTTTTGGGAAGAGGAAGCAGGAATAGTAAGTGCTACTGATTTGATAATTACCTCATTTTCGGCCTTTGATACAAAATTCGGCGACCATCCATTTTTTTCCATCGATTAATTAATAATTACCTCTAAAGTATTATTTTAGAATTACATTTATGAATATGAACTTAAATTCACTAAATATCACATTAGATGTCATTGTAAAATAAGAAATATATATATAGATATATATACTATAATAAAAGATTTAAATCGAAATAAATAAAAATTGTTTTTTAAATATTTTCTCAAGATAAACCTAATAAAAATAAATCTAGATTATCTTCATATATAAGATAAATCTAAAAATAAAAAATTTGAAACCATAATATATACATGAGCCTTACGAGTTAATTGGATATTGAATTCAATTTATTATAAATAATTTCTAAAAAATTATAAAAATCTCCATAATATTATTTTAAAGTAAAATTGAAACGGTAAAATATTACATCTTATGTCAATGCTCAACTAGTTATTAAGGTTAGAAACATGAACATAATTAAAGTGTTCAATAGATTGACCCGCAAATAAAACTATGAGATGAATTCAATATTCTAAATTTTAAATATCACAAAATTAAAATTTGAAAACAAATTACCCTGTATAGAGTGCTAATAAAATCCTACTTTTAAAATAAATTGTAAAATTTCAAAAGCTTAAATATTAGTTTACCAACAAATGATTATTGGAAACTAATTAATATAATATAGTTAGATATAAAAATTAGTAAATATATGATGAATAATATATTTTTTAGTTTTAACAATATGTGCCGGTTTGTGTTTATAGGTAGGTGGATGTCATATAAGCAATGTAATATGTCATGTCGAACATCATATACATTATCATGTTCATTACATTTACACTGCGTCTAGACAAGTAAACAATTTTCTTCGATCTTAGATGAGTTTAGTTTTATCCTATGTAGTTGTCCTAATCTCTCACTTTATTTAACTAGATGTAATTTAAGATATATAAAGACAAAAGGAAGATTTAAATTAAAGTATATCCAGTGTGAAACAAACTAAAATACAAACCAATTAATATCCAAATGTAAAAGCAACAAAAAGAAATCGACTATTTGAAAACACACATATCCAACGTGGAAACAAATCATATAAAATCCGGACATGAATTTTCTTCTTATTCATCATAACTCAGAACCACTAACAAAAGCCACTTTTATTCGTTATTCCTTATATATTAATTTAAAAATATTTTTAAAAATAACTTTATGCTTACAATTTTCTATGATGATATGTCATTACCTTAAGACTTTTCAAAGCATAATATAAAAATGTTTGAATTATTATATTAGTTATATAATTTTCCATTATTATATATTATTACAAAAAATTTAAAAAAAATTAATCGTGATAACAACACTATAAATTATGTTCCACATTTTTTATAATATACATGTTATGAATAAAAAATAAATGGAGACGTGGATTAATTTGTTGTATTATCATTATAAAATTATAGTTAAATTTTCATGCATTGGATTTGG
>OVAO01001838.1:0-14046 GCA_900406285.1 Biscutella auriculata
TCATCGTAATCACCGTGTCCTCGTCATTGGCTGCGGAAACTCAGGTTTATATGGAAACAGTTATTTTTTCTTTCTTTCTTTTTGTATCCGTCTGATCTGATTCTTGTTGTTGTTGTTGTTGTCTCGCTTCTCCGATGCAGTGTTCAGCGAGGGAATGGTGGATGATGGTTACGAAGATGTTGTCAATATCGATATCTCCTCTGTGGTTATCGATACAATGAATAAGAAACACTCCCACCTTCCTCAGCTCAAATGTACGTCCCTCACTTACTTGATTTAGCATGAACTTTGAGTAATTTAATCACGCGTAAAACAGATTTGAAGATGGATGTGCGTGATATGAAGGCCTTTGAAGCTGCTTCTTTTGATGCTGTAATCGATAAAGGTATTTATTAGCAGATGTTTGATTCAACTATAAGCTCAATACATTTTATTTCATGCAATGACATGCTGGACTTTTGTTTGTTCTTTCAGGAACCTTAGACTCTATTTTGGTGAGTGAGGTCTACGTTCTCCTTACTTATGCTATCTCTATATCTTTATTTCTCACAAAAAGTCTTGATCCTTTTTCGTACTTAGTGTGGGAGCAATTCGAGGCAATACTCATCACAAATGCTCGAGGAGGTTTGGAGGTACTATATTTGCAATCTATGGCAGTTATGTTGAATGGCTTCTCCTTCTATTTATTTCTTGATCCTTTCATCTATAATGAAGCAGTTGATGATAAACTATAGGGTCCTCAAGGATAAAGGAGTCTATATCCTGGTAAAATCTTCATATCGTTGTTATGGTTATGTGTTTCTGTTTGTTTAGTGCACATTGATTTTGAATAGACTTTCTGCAGATTACATATGGAGCTCCAAATTACCGTCTTCGGCTGTTTAAAGAACCATGCTCTTGGACAACGAAACTCCATGTGATAGGTCAACTTTTATTCAAGAGTCCATTGTTTCATATGCCTCTTGTAACAGTGTAGACAAAAGTTCCTTGTTGTCTGCTAAACTAGGACGCGTATTGGCTTTCTTTTTTGCAGACAAAAGTTTAACTGACCAACCATTAGAAATCCCAAAATGGGAACTGACAAAACCCATTCCTCTAGATGCTGAAGGAAGTTCAGTGGAATCTGTGATTGGCGAAAACCCTGATGTCCATTACATCTATGTCTGTTCTAAGGTGTGTAGTTTGATGCACCTTCACTGCTTTCTATATATTGCCTTGTACTTGATAGTTGATATGATGTTCTTCTGTTTCTGGATAACCAATTTGCATCTGGATTTATCTCATCAGTATTTCGCCTGTTTTTGTGTGTGCATTTAAAAAAATTGACTCAGGGTGTGTCATTGAAGACAGAGGCTGATGCAGCATAAAGTCATAGGAATCTTTCTATGCCATTTGCTACGAACTTAAGTCCTACGAGGTCTGATTTTTGTCTTATGATGTATTTATGTGCAAGCGTGACGACAATCAGTCTTGGATTCATGTTTTCTCCATAATTAGAGGAGGAACAAAATCATAATTGGTTTAGTGGCGATGGCCTTAACACCCAATTACCGATTGCAAACTCTTTGTTTTATAGATATATTAGCAAACAAGTACCACAACATCCACAACATGTTATATGCTTTCTTATGCACAACAATTCCAATGTAAAAACAGTAAAGTTACAAACAAGAACGTAATCAAGCCTGGGACTTGTGATCATCTGTGGGACTTATCAAGCCAAAAGTAACACAGAACAATTCTGCAGTTGTTTAAGCAACAATTGCAGAACTTTTGCTTTATTCAGATTGTTTGGCTAGCTTTATAGTCTTGACGCATGTGCAAGTGTAATATATACTCGAGAACGAGCCAATGAGAAGAGGCTCGGTAAGTAAAACTCTTACCGATATCTTGTACCAGAGCTCTGTCCTTGAGTTCTTGTAGATGGATGGTTATTGCTGGTTTTGCGATACTTAGCCAATTCATTATTAGCATGAGAAAGAAGCTTCTGGGCGTTTTCCAGTCTCTTGGTATAATCAGTATCAGCAAGTTTAAATGACACTGTATCCTGTCCAATACAAAAAGGAAGTTCAGAATCTTATAATCAAGCATTGGGTTCTTCGCCATGTTTGTGGTTTCGCCACCTGCAGTAAACAATGTAGCATACCTTTGTTGTCTGTGGCACACGTTGGTTGCTTGCCCCTGCAACACGGACTGTTCGATCAAGTTCAGCTAACTTCCTCAGCAAATTGCTCTTGTCGTTCTGCAAAAGGAAGATAATTTCAGTATAATATATATAGCCGGTGGTGAGATTATACGTAGAAGAAACTTCTGATTGCCTTCAGCATTTCGTTTTGCATAGAAAGCAATTGAACCCGCTCTTGCAGTTGGTCCAAAGATATCTGAGAAGCAAGAACATCTGTATCTTTCTTGTTTATCTCTGACATGCAACTGTCCACAAAAAGGCGGGAACATTCAAGGAGTAAATAACTTCAGCTTGTTTTTACTTTGTGATGGTAAATTATCTTTTTTTTTTTTACGAACTTCAGCAGAGCGAAATTAGCAGTTTGGCTCGTGACTGAACAATTCTAGAATAAGTAGAACAAGACTAACCTCTCTCTTTCCTTAACAAGAGAATCGATATGTCTCTTCAGGTTAGTGATTTCTTGCTCCTAAAATTGAAAGAGAAAAAAGGTATCAATAACAAAACTGAAGACCACGTAAAGTAAGTCGAAGCCTTTCAGTATATAGCATCACCTTGGACAAGATCTCTTTAGAATGTTGCTGAGCCTCTTCAACCACTCTTTGGACCTGGTGCTGATCAATCAACTCCTGAAGTATCCCAATGAATAAACCGATATGTTTAGAAAAAATGTCTCTAAACTCTATTGATGATGTCATATATATCTGATATACTTACAGCATAGCTGGTTATATCCATTTTTACACCAAGTAAATCCCGAATAACATCATGAGTCATGCTATCAGCTGCGGCTATCCTCGTATTCAATGTGCAAACCTGTTCCACCGTGAAAAGATGTAAGAGGAATTCACTGAGTCACTCTAAAACGTATCAAGGTGAACAGGAAATGATAAACTGGCGGAGCATTCATTTAAAGATATTTGTGAGCAATCCAGGAGAAAAGAACTATCAGATGCAGGTATGCTGAACCTCTTTTTGTTTAGCAGCAAGCAATGATTCCAATTCTTCAACACGAAGCCTTGCCATGGTCAATTCCTGATCCTTCTCCAAATTCATCTGTTGTACCAACCCAACTATACATCTAAAGGGTGAACTTGAGCCTCTGCTCCTTACTGAGCTTCTCTCAGTTTTATGTGATATGGTCTCTGCAAGTGACGAACTTGAGTCCTCAAATTTGAAGTCTCGAATCATGACCTCCAAAGTCCTATACTGTTAAGATTGGGAACAAGGAAACTAGATGAGCTACATATCAAAGAAAATAACACTTCCAGGTGCTGATCAAAATCTCAACCGTTTTTAATCAGAAGTGATTACAATTCTTGACTTCATCTTTTTTCAAATCATGACATGGTATTTAGCAAGAACATCATGAAAATCACTAGTTATCCGCTGGAGTTAAATCATTAGGCAATCAGACCAAATGCTGCGTTCAGCGAACGTCTAAAAATGTAATACCTTCTCTTGGTAAGCAGATGCTTGTGCCTCAGAATGCAGTAAAATTTCAGAGATGTACTCTTTTAGCTGCTTGATCTGTAAGAGAATAAAGACGAAGGTAGGACTAAGAAAAACATAAACAAAATAAAACTCGCAAATATTAGGGAATTGCATGGAAAAACTGAGCCGAGCACCTAATAATATTACACACCTCTTTGGTTTGTTCTACTACTTCTTTCTGGAGCACTTGTATTTGACCATGCCCGCCTTGCAGCTCTTTTGACCTATAGTACGTTTATCTTTGTCAAACTCATTTTTCACTGAGAAATATACAGAAGAAAAACTAAATAGGATGACTGACCTGGATATTTGACACTCATATTCCTCTGTGCTTTCACTGGTTGCGACCACAGTGCCAGTGAAGTTTTCAAATTTAAACAATCTCTGCCTGAGAGCTTGGAGCTCTGTCTCTAATGAATCTTGAGTGGTGCGATGCCTTTTAACCTCCTCATCCATATCATACACCTGGAAGCCAAAATAGCTCACAAATAAGTATAAAATGTATTGCAAACAGACTGGCAGTAGGTATATATATATAATACACACATACATATATATATATATATATAGTGAGCTCAAACAAAGCAAACTAACCCGTCTTTCTAATATATTTACAGTACGCTCAAGTTCCTCGACAGAAATTTCTAGAATCTTGACCTCCTCGTCCTTTTGTTCAGTATAAGTTTTACGTGCATCATATTCCTAAATGAGAAAAAAATTCCTGTCAACCTCAATATTGCTAAGAAAAAGGATTCATCTAGAAATTAAAGTCTCCAAGTTACATACCTGACGAGCCTCTACGGCAATCGCTTCTTTTTCATCAGCTATAGCATAGGCAAGCTGAAGCTTATCATTCAACGAACAGATTTCCTCAACAAGTTGATCTTTCTCATCGCTGGTCTTTTTCAAGTTTTCTTCAATGGAATTCACCGCGGAAAGCAATTGCTTTTCTGCTGTAGTAGTCAAGTGAAGGATTTCTTTTTCCAACCTTTTGACAAGCTCTTTTTGTTCTTCCAGTTCCTCTTCAGCTGCAACCTTTTCCATACAGAGATCTCTAACAAGGACACTTAACTCATCATTCTGCTCCGCAAGAATTTGTATCCTCTGTTCGGCCTGCTCTAGATCTGACTTCGACGTGAACAAAGCCGTTTTCAAATAAGTAGAGCAATTTTCAAGATTATCGTTGTGAACAAAAAGATCATGAACTTGACTTGTTTTCAGCTCCAGCTCTTGTTGAACTTTGCATAAAGCGTCAACCAGCTCATCCGTTTCATCTTTGATATCTCTTTTATTTGATGCTGATTCCTGTAGTAGCCTAAAATCAAAAAGCAAGCCTTCAAACAAAGCTTCTTTTCTTTTCAGCTCCTTTTTAAGATATAAGTTCTCATGTAATAGACTTTCATGAGACTGAACAATTTCTTCATTTTCTAAACCTCTGACCACATCTGTTCCGTGTGCTCTAGTTAGCTTTCCATTGACCTCAGCTTCAGTACTATACTCGAAAGCATTGATTTCCTTTGACTGTTGGTTTTTTTGCCTCGCAAAATGGGGAGTGATAACCTGTTTTCTCTGGTCCAAAATTTGATCGATCAGTTTCCCAGTGTAGCACTGGTATGTTGCATACATGCTGAACTCTCTCTCCATGGTTTCAGATACAATGTGTTCAACTGAAGGTCTTGAGTTGGAAATCAATTGGAGTAGCTCTTTTCCAGCTAAAAGGACATGGGAAAATGAAGCCTCTATTGTTTCTTCTACTCCTCTTTTTGTTTCCAGAAAATATTCTTCAAACAAAGATACCAAATTTTCCATGTCCGCCAAAGTGGAGTGTGTTTGATTGACCAAGATTCTATTTTCTTGTTCACTTGCGAATAGTGCAGACCGGACCAATTCAAGATCATCCGTCAGATTTTTTTCCTTAACCATGAGCTCTTCATGTGTTTGACGCCACATTCCAGTAACACGCTTTGATTTTTCATTGGCCTTTACTAATTCACTTAGTGTGACATCAGCTTCTTTTATGGCAACATTAACTGCCTCAAATCGATCAAAGAAACTTCTAGCAGGATCCATTCTCTGCACAAGACCCATATATGTCGCGGAAGAACGCTGCATGTATACAAGTTTAGTGGCTTACTTTGACATGCAACCATTTTCTTTATATATCTTGAAAAAATGAACGGATGCTAATAAACTTACAAGGTTACTGCATTTGCATTCTGTTTCCGCGCTCTCCATTATTATCGTCAATGGCTTCTCTACTGACTGCCTCTCCTCTGCATAAAAAGAAAAGATTCAAGAAAAGAAAGCCTCTTTCTTTACATCATATACAAAACTGGTGGTTTAGAGATTCAAGAAACTCATTTCGGATCTTCAATTTATGGTGGTGAATAAGAGCAAAAAAGTAAAAACATGCGCACCTTCACAGCAAACACAATGTACAGAACCGTTCTTAGCAGTCAAAGCTGCAGATGTAGTCCTGTTATGAATTTCTTGAGGGTCAGATCCAGAACTTGAAACTCCTTGACATTTCATGTTCAGTACACCATCATATTGCCATCTACAGTTTGAAAAATCTGAGCTTGATGTTGAAAGTTCATCAACCTTTGGATCAAATGCTTCACTTAGATATCCGTCCTTTGAAAAATTATTATCAGCATCCCATTCCGCAGTAGGAGAAGCAAATATTGAACTTGATGTAGAGCATTCTTTAGCAGACCGATCTTTAGTTTTTTCCAGCATTTGTTGTTGATTTCTAGAATCAGAAAGCCATTTTGTAACAGCAAAAGCAGCTGTGACATGTCGTTCTGCTTCTGGAATAGAACCATGCTTTGCTTTTAAATCACTGTCAAACGTATCTACCTCATTCCTCATGTTGTCTATTTCATTGTTCAAGCAGGAAGCCTCTTCATTGGTTGCAACATTTCCCCCCAGATGAAATTCGTTGAGAGCGATTGTTGCGCTCTTTAATGAATTCAGTTTCAAATCCATCTCTGCTAACAATATCCGTGCATCTTCCAAGCTCTTCTGTAGAAGTAAAATTGTTTCTTCCTTTTTTATACAATTTCTTGCAGCCTTCTCAACATATTCACCTATCCACGCATTAACATGTGGAAATGAACATATTATACTTTCAATCTGTGCAGAGGCATCTTTGATGGATTTAGACCCATCCACAATGAAATTTGTAAGTTCTAATGTGGCTATTTCCCAGTCCTGGTTAAGTGCTCTTATCTCCGCCTCTCTAGCAGTTACGGTATCTTTCAACGAATGATTTTCTTCAGCCAAGTTGCAGATTCTTCTTTGAAATTCAGACTGAAGGGCAATCACCTCTTCCTGGAGCTCAAGAATTGTTCTGGCAGTTTCTGTCTCGACTTGTTCACGGACTACTTCCATGTCTTGTTGCTGAGATAACTGTGACTTATGCTCTTTCTCATATTGCCAATTGAGTGTCCTCGCCTCCTCGAGGTCCTTAATTAATTTCCCTAACTTTAACTGCAGGATTGACTGGTCTATCCCTTCATCAGTTTTCATCGGTGCATCTCTGTTATTGACCATGCTACTTAACTCCGTGACATAACCTTCTATCCTAGGAACGGCTTCTCTTTCCATACTACTTTTCTTGGATGTATAATTTTCTTCTAGCACATCCCTCGATTCATTTATAAGCCAAACCCTGTCGCCATCAGGATTACCTGATTCACCATTGATGTTGCTGCAGTTTTTACTCACTGAGATGGCCACCTCATCTTGGGTTTCACTTATAGTTGCCATTGTTTCTGCCTGTTTCAGTAGAGAACGGCATTGAACGAGCTTCCCTTTAAAACAATTTTAAAAACACAAAACAATATATACATACATATATAACTATTCATATTCAGACTATACTCCTATGATACAGATAATAACTCTACAAACCATTGAAGGTTTATGTGCTTGATTAATATGCTTAGCTCCAATGGTGGAAGATGCAACCTGCAAAAGTTACATCAAGATTAACCACCAGTTAAGAAATGTTTATGAGAATCATTCCCCTGTCAGTCTGAATTCTTACAAACTCGGATTGTGTTTGATCAAACTTCAAGTATCTTCCAAGTCCTGCTTGTATTTCATCTACTTCTCTGCATCCAAAATCAACTCCAAAACATAAAAGAGAAATACCAAAGCAGGATTCTTTCCGATTCACTCAAACTAATCATATTATATTAATGAGAAAAATGACACAGTTTCAGATTCAGGGTAATATTATCAACAAACACAAGCCATATCAGAATTGTATTAGAGCATGGTTTTAGACGTATGATGAAAAACTCCCAGGAATAGGATGACAGTTAAAGATAAAAATGACACAGACAGTTCAAAAATTGTTCCATTCTACTTCCAGCAACATAAAAAATTGAAACAGTGTAAATGAATTCCATACAGTATCAAACCTTCACAAAAAAAAGAATTTAATTTTGTATATTTAATATAGTACCTGATCAAACTAGAGTTCATGTTTCTGCAGTCTTCCAACTCCTTTTCCACTTCGTTCTCCTACGGTGTTAGTAAAGTTCACGCATAAGAAACCAGCAACTACAGCATCTAAGAAAATAAGAATAGCAAATACATGTTTCCCAAACCTTCATTACATGTCTAGGAAAGGACTCATCTTTTGCTTCAAGAACATCAAGAAGCTGCATGGTAATTGAAAAAATTTTAGTTTGAAATTATAGGCGGAAAGCTTGTCAGGTGAAGGCAATCTCAAACCTGGTCACGTAGTCCTGTGACCTCAGCAAGCAATGCCTCTCTCTCTCCATGCTTATTAAACTTCTCATATCTGACAAAAATTCAAGATCAGAACATAAGATGTTTACAAAAACGACTCTGCCAAAGAATTTAAAAGGTGATTTACTGGTGTAGCTGCTCCCGGAGCCTAGTGTTCTCCAAGGCCAAACGTGCCAACTCTGGATTCTTATCAATGCTTGCCCGAAGCAGCTTGATCTCTCCTTTTAGAGTTTTATTTTCTTCAGTGAGACACTCTTTTGTTGTCAGCGAACCAGACGAACAGAATTCCATTCCTCCAGCTTTCTCTTCCCGAAGAGTAAGCATTACTTTAATGCACTTAGCATCTTCTTCCATGTCTCTAACCTGTAGTAAATGGTCAAATAAAAGATGAACTGAAATATGTTCTACTTCGTATTCATCATGAGATGTATCTGTCAAGTACACATCCTTTAAAAAAAAACTGTCCTTGCAGCAAGACTAACCAAGCGGTCTATACGCCCAATCTCAGCCTCTGACTTCAAAAGGGCAGTTTCAGCAATCTTTTCCCTTCTGAGAGCACCAATCAAATTATCTTTCATTTTTCTCACCTGTTATACAGTTACAAAACCAGTTCAATAATATAGTCCCATGATATCCACATACACCTTCTTTCTCAGTGAGTTGTGCACCTGACAGTGACACTTGTCTTGTGTTGTATCTCCTGCTACTTGAAATGTACCAGAGTATCTGGATTCATCAAGAGAAGCTATGCAGTCTGGCAGAGCCCTACAAGAGTTATGGTTCTTCACAAGGGAGGACAATTGAACCTGTTTGAATATATGAAAAGGTTTTGATATCACCTCACACACCTATGCTGGAAATGACGAAATTTTGCTGTAGTTTTTAAATACCTTTAACTTTTTTATTTCCTGTTGGAGTGCTGTAACATCCCCAGAGGCATCTTCGTTGACTTTAGCCTGGAAAATGAAAGGAAAGCAAACTTACATCAAATCAAAGTTTCGTAGAACTCATAGTAGATTAAGAATTACAAACTACGTTATTCTGGATTAGTTTTGCCCGTTGCGCGAACTTCAGAGTGCTAAGGGTTTCGTTTGTAGAGCTGCAATAAGACAATAACAATAATAAATCAGACAAGACATATTAGGTAACCCCATTAAACAAGAATGGCTATTGGTACAAACCAAAGAGATGGGCTGACGTTAGCTATTATCATTGTTTTAGAATTACCCCCAAGAGAATCCTGAAATAATATCCCAGTTAGTCCTACTGCAACTGCGACAAAAGAATATGAAGATGGAAGTGCTCTAATAGTCATACCTGCAGTAAAAAGGTAAGTCGAGAATCTCTATAGGGCACATGTCTATGTTTTCCATGAGCCAAATCCACCAGAGACATTATCACTAAACTATATTGACAGACAATGGAATAGCGTTAGCAGCTACAAAGATTTCATTAAAAGATTAAAGAAGATAGAGCATAGTAGAAGGTGAAAGACATAGTAGCATCTTTTCTTGTCCTACGATTATCTATTTGTAAAGTTAAGGCAATCATCGTTTTTAAGATGCCAAAGACCTTGAAGCTATTAAAACTGTGCCATCCTTTCTTAATGTGCATATGTTCAGTTTCTTTACAAATCTTCTCCATCAACCGTACATAAATTATCATGACCTGAGATTTAAGACGTTTGGCAATCTACAACACAAAGCAATTCATGACAAAAAAGCAGAGGACAGACAGACTGACACGTAAATAGGTGTCTGATAGGATTACCCCAGAGTGGATAAGGATTTGTTAATGTTTGCTGCTTCTTTTAGGCGATCCCCTTCTGCACCTGAGCTTTTCTGTCTGTATATATAACAAAAAATAATATCAGTTGTCAAAGATGCAAAAGTAAACGCATGAAAATGTCCTACCTACCTTTCAGAACCAGCCAAATCAACCAAGTTTAGTCTGGCAAATCTTGAACGGATTAGAGAATCTCTCTCCCAGATGCTCTCGATCGTACATGTGAAAACGCTGTGGGATCTGCTGCTTTCACTGTTCATACGAGTTGCAGCCATCTTCCGGTTCGTTGCTCCCTGCGCATAAGAAAAACATTTCCAGTTAGGTACTTCAACACTGAACGCTTAACATAGACGTTTTGGTATGGAAGTCTTGCCTGTAGTAGAAGCTTTAAAACGTCATCAACAGTTCTCACGTTATGTTCTACAAGATTTTCAACATATACTCCTTTTCCTAAGTCTTCCCTGAGCTAAAATATGGAATTCAAGGTTATGAACTATCTCAAAACAATAAGAAACAGAATGATAAATAATAACCAAGCGATGGATGAAAAAGTAATTCAATTACTTGCAGATTAGTTGACGATGGTTCCAAGAGGTCGGTAATTTGCTCGTTATATATCTCAAGAAAAGAGCATTTGCAACTGAATTTCAGTTTTTCATCTGTCCTTCCCTCTTCTTCCTGTTGTAAAAGACCTTTTAAGTACTGGTTTATATTGGCTAGGAATGATTCGTCGGGAGGAACTTAGGCAATTACCATATTAATTCTGGAGAAAAGATACTCAAAGATACGAGCAGTGACTCCACAGTCTTCACCGAGGCTTCCCTCTGCCTCAGATATCTCTCCCATCATAGTATAAGTCTTGCCACTACCAGTCTATATGAGAGAATGCTAAATGTCTAAATTTTGCCCATAGAAATATAACAGACAGAAACAAGTCATCAGTTGTTATCTCACCTGACCGTAGGCGAACACACAGCTATTGTAACCAGACATGCAATTCTCCACCATGGGCAGCCCCGCAACGCGAAATAATTTTTCCTGATTATCAACAGGATATCATCCAGACACATTACAGATCAATAGTGTATTCAGGTAATAGCTTCTAATAAAAAAGAAAAGGAAAAAGAAGAAGAAGATCCGTGTAGCAACTGGATAGGGTAATTCAATGTTGTGAACGTGTAGCACCAAAATAATCCCCTGAAACTAGTCGCGTTCAGATGTAACTACATAATTTTGAAATTTGGCTTACCTGAGATATTGTCTCACTGGCAACATGGTCAAATGTGAATCTGGTCTCTGGATGGCCTAACCAGAGCAATGTTTCTGGACTCTCCTGTTTTAAACACCTACCATATCCTTGAGTTGCCCTTTCCATTGCGTTTAATGGCCTCAGCCTTATCAAAACCTACACCATAAATAAGGATGCTGAAATTATTAAAATTCAAATATTTATCAAGAATCTCCTAAACAATGCACCAACCTGCACATTGTGCTCTTTCCAAAACGAACGATCATGATTGAGCTCGAAATGTGAAGTTATTTCCGCAAAGCTAACGGAATCAGCCATAGAAATTCCCCTCGGAATCCTGGAGAATGAGCTCGTTCCTCTTCCACCGAAAGACTGAGGAACTCTTGCGCCGTTAGCACAACCCCCACCAAGAGAAACTCTAGTACCATTCCTAGTGGGCGTACTCTGTGCAGAGTTTGGCTCCGACCGAGATTTTCCATTACGATTAAAAAGGTTAGGGTTCGAATCATGGACACCACTCGCATTTCCAGTTCTACCTTCCAAAACTTCGAATCTCTTCTCCGGACCCAGTGTTCGTCGATGCTGCGTTCTTGTACCTTCCAATTTCTGAACCAAATCGAAATCGGATAGATGATTTGCCTTCTGCAGCTGACATGGATCCGGTATCGAATTCAGAGGAGCTCTTGACGGAGAAAATAGAGACAAACTCGCGAACTCGTTCTCTTCGGATTCCGGCTTCTCGATTTTGGAAACGTTTCGGGACATGATAGATCGATTACTAGCTTGCGCTGTCTTGTAACATGCATGAATCTTGGATTCGGAATGAATAAGAAGAGGAATTCAGCTTAAAATGCTCAAGTTGCTCAAACTGCAACACGAAGAAACTTGCTTAGAGAAGCTTGAGGATGAAATAAGTGCTTACCCTGAGTTTGAAGAGCTGTTGTAACTTTTCGAAGCTCAGATTTGAATTGGGGGGAGGGGATTTTCAAAATTAAAAAGAAAGCATTATTTTTCTAATGATGAAACCCTTTTACTTGTTCGATAATACGAATAGGCCCTCGTATTATCTCGGTTTTCAAATTTGGTGTTCTGTTTGTTAAAATAATCAAATAAAGAGACAAGAAAGATAGAATAGTAAACTAATTGGCCCTCTACAGCTTAAATTAAAGATTTCATCATATGCATACAAATATTTCTTTCGAAATTCTCATCATATTTACATTTCTTTTAGGATGCTAGTTTCTTCTCCTCAAAATTTCTTCCACAGATTTATCAAAAATAATATAAACTTCTGAATGATGGTAGTTTGAAAAAGAAATAGAGGTGGAGTTTTTGTTATTATATTCGTAATGTCTTAAGGTAGTTTTAACTTTTAATATTTTGCTTTAAGATTTGAAATAATGTTTCAATTAAATTAGTGGATTTAAGGTTGTTGGAATTGTTTGGATTCTTAGAAATGTTGTGGGACATTGATTGTATGAATGTGCATCAGTGTAGGGATGTCGTTTTTGTCTCTAAAGCAGAAGACTTGTTGAATTCGGTTTTTCTCCCAGATCGGTGGCCGGCTTTCAAATCGGTGTCCAACTCTAATCAACCAATTAAAAATCAAAATACATTAAATAAACAATTACTAAATTAAGAAAATATAATTAGTTTGTACTAAAAATAAAGAAAATTGCATCAACATCTTTTAAACTAAAACAAAAAAGTATTATGCAAATAACATCGAAATATATACGAATAATCTTCGTACAAAGCACAAGACGAATACTAGTATTGCAATAAATTGTCACATGATTATATTTCAATAACAATGAAAAATTTGTTGACGCAAATTTGTAAAAAGTTACAAACTGAAACCGCTTGTCAACAAACGATTACTGTCCAACATATGTTTAATTAAACGGTCATGTTCATCAACATCTGTAAAGTGGAACCTTGAGCAGTTATCAACATTATATATGAGGGTGACTTTTCATACTCTATCAATTTCAAAGTTTCAGGTTATAATTATTTTTTCGCTTCAAATGAAATGCCATTTTAAAATTTCAATGTAATCTTACAAAATGTTTATTATACACGCACGCTAATATGAAATAAAAAGAATATTCTATTCAAACCTTAAACTTATTCTATTTAAAATAATATATATATATATATATATATATCAATTCAGCCAAAAAAAATTTTGATACTATTTCAATAAATTATCTATAGTCAATTGTCTGAAAATTTCAGAGTGAAAATCTCAAATCAGATAGTATGATGTATTAAATATTATTATAATACTAGATTTATTACATAATATATCAAAGTATCATTTTAAAGTATCAATTTAAAATTAATATATTGATCTAAGTTTTACTACATGTTGCCACATCAATTTTGTTTAAATCAATTTCAAAATATAAAAAGTTCAATAGGCAAATTATTTAATACTCACCTATTTCGTCTTTCACATTTTTTATCAAACTCTTTCATTTTTTCTATCTTAATATTTATAAAACAGAAGTCATTTGACGCTTCTGAGTTTGACACGTGTTAATCACCAATTTTAAATTTTTATGAATTA
>OVAO01001839.1:0-14043 GCA_900406285.1 Biscutella auriculata
AACCTTTACTGATCAAACCACGGAAAGACAGGAAGGCTTTATCACTGAGTTAAACAATTTGCAATCATTTTCTTATTTACTGATTTCAAACTGAAAAATATTCAATTGAAAAAAGAAACTAAACTCGTTCCTTCAACAAAAACGCGAAATCAAAATGAGCACAAAACGATTTCACCCTATCTGAACAAAAGAAGGCAGGGGATAAAAAGACGGTAAATCACCGGAGGAAGGTTCGGTGGTTGATGGAGAGGCGGAGCAAGTGATGGGAAGAGGAAGCGGACGCCGGGAGCGAAACCGGAAAGCTCCTCCTGGTTTAACCGCGGAAGCAAAGCTGACGCCGAGCACTTGTCGCTTATGAAGCAAAGGAGAAGCTGGTCTTCTCAAAACCGCTGGAGAAGCGGAGGAAGTGCTCAAGCTGAGCTCCATTTCAAGTCTGTCCGCCGCGGAACAGAGAGAGAGTGAAGGGATGGATATATTTGGTTGGAGAGGAGAAGCTGCTGACTTATTCCGAGGATTATGAAGCTTTCGTTAAGACTGTGGCTTTGAAATGGAGTGGACGGACCAGGTTAAGCCACGTCTTACTCAATCACTTATCAACTCTTTGGCTTCTGTTTTGTATTCTCTTTCTTCCTAAAGAGAGAAATTGTGTTTGCATTTCAAGCTCNTGGCTTTGAAATGGAGTGGACGGACCAGGTTAAGCCACGTCTTACTCAATGACTTATCAACTCTTTGGTTTCTGTTTTGTATTCTCTTTCTTCCTAAAGAGAGAAATTGTGTTTGCATTTCAAGCTCATTGCTTTCATATGAGCTAGTTTGAGTCATAATCTACGGTATGTAAAACCCCTTGAATTCATTGCTTTCGAATTCGACAATACAAATAACATGGCGTAGCAAGTTTTGCATTATAGAGGGAACAAACCGTTCAATAGAATTGTATAATTTACACGAATAAGAATATAATAAAAAGGTATTGCGATTACTGCACCTCCTAAGTATCATTCTCAGGCTTCTTGTGACTTGAGCATCATGATCTCTCTTGCAAGTAATGCATTCAAAAGTTGGCAGATCAAAGAGATCAAAATATTCACAGCTTCAGGTCAATACGCTCGGACCATTCAAATATACCAGAGTGGACCTGGTCATGTCCTACATCCGACCCATTACCTCCGGTTGCAACCCTCATGATGTCCTCGATCAACGCAAAGTTTCCCATTATATCAACATGCGCCCCACTCTGAGTCCCACGCCCTTCGAGCAGGTTAGCCGGCGGAGAGTGATCATATTCTCTAACATAAGTCTTGATTCCGGATGGGTTGAATCTTGTCTTTCCACGCCATGCTTTGGCACACATGAACCCTGCACTTAAGACTGGTACTGTTTCATCCCCATCAACATTGTAAACTCCTGCTTTCAGACAGCTATCTTCTTCCTCTTCATGAGCAGAAGTGAAGATCTGAAAGGGGATGCAGCTGTCAGGAGACTGGTTGAGCTTGTAGACGTATGCTCGTTCCGTTGGTATTCCGACTCCATACAATGAGTAGACTTCCATTTCAGGAGCATTGGGTAATCTGAAAGAGCAGAACAAACCAAACTGAGAATTTGCTTTCTAGAATAGGGTACCAAGACAGAGTCTACAAACTACAAAACAGAAGAAGGTAATAACTAATAATTCAGCCAATTAAATTTCGAGTTAGTTGATTTGTTTGTCATGCCAAACAAATCATCTTTGACACCGGCATATAATTTCGAAAGCCTATTCAAGAAAGACTCAAATGGCTTTGTGAGCTTCGTGCTCAAAAGCATATTCAACAAGACTGGAATATGTAAGACTGATAATGCAAAAGGAGTAAGCACAGGGTTGGTACCAGAAGAATCACTTACTTTGTCTCTAACGGATTTGACCAGTATTTGTGATGTTCATACTTTGGGTCATTCAGATCATCAGCAATTCCATAGGAGAAATGAGCGGCACCACGCGCCATCATCTTAGGAGCAACGTAATGTAGCAAATCTATAACTGCATCAGCAGTGTATACCTTATACTCAGCAATAGCTTTGATCCCTCCAATTCCCATATCATGGTACTCTGTCCACACGTCACGACAGGTGTGATTTGGGATGCTCTGACCTTTGACCGCACCCTTAACCAAGAAAAACGTAAAGACTTTTAATCATCTAATAAAAAAAAAGTACAAGGTTTATATGATTTGTTTTCCCTTACTCGAAAATCAATATTTTTAATCTCAGATGGCAGAGCCTCTGCCACTTCTTTCCCAAACGAGATAATCCTTCCGTAGTTAGCAGGCTTTGTCTTGTCACCCGCTTCACTACAAGTCTCGTTGTTCTTTTGCTTTTTCCCACAACAGGTGTGGCCTTTCTCTGGCGACCAATCAAGACCACCCCATATAGTGTCACCTCCCTTCGGTATCATAGACATTGTCGAGTCCCATGTGCGTGTCATTCTCATTACATGCTGTAAGGTCTGGAGTCTAAATATGTCACTGTCTAGGAACCCTGGGGCAATTGCCCTGCCATATTTTAAGACAGTAAAGTTCTAATAAGGAACCAAGTGATATATCGACGTTCACTTTTGCACCCAACTGCCGTAACTATCATAATCAAATTCATCAATTGTTTAGATTCCAAGAGAGTTCCAGTTGCATAGGCAGCAAAACAATCAACCATTGGCAGTATTATAGCAGTGATAATATAGCATGATAATTAGAATTGATAACTACTATGCAAGGTTCGACTTCCAGGGCCAAGGTTCTGATAATCAAAACCAGAATCAACTGTTCAATACCTGGCAACTGCAACATCCTTTGCTTCTGCAGAGAAAAGGCCTGCAACAGCTTTTGGAACACCAAGAAATGGTCCACCAATGTTCATCACCGCCTTTATATGCTTGGCACACCAATCTGGCCCACCCCCACCACCCATAGGAGCTGGTGCCTCAACCCATTTCATAAAATGTAGAAAATACAAGACCCCCATGGAATGTGGAACTATAACTGCCTTTTTTCCACCGTTGGTAGAAACCATCAACTCTATATTACTTTTCATACGGCTAAGCGTCTGGTCACGCACCTAAAAATATCAACATGAAGCATGTTTAAGTTGTAAGCGATGAAGAAAGAAACGTGATGGAGCAAAACAATAAATAGATTAACGAGAATAGAACCTCTGTGTTCTGAAACGAAAGCCTCCAGTCATATGCAGCCATGTACATGTTTTTCTCTTCATATCCAATATGCGCAAGGTTAGCAATCAGCACCGCCCAGACAAAGTAGCCAGGAGCGAAGTAATCAGCAGCCACAAGTCCTGATACAGCTCTAACTCTAATACCAGCTGGATCCAACCCAGTTTCGTTGTCAAGTGACATGTGTTCCACCCAACATAAAGGCCTGATTCAAAGAGATGATCAATTACTTAAGATACTATCAACAGAAATGGCTGGTATCTTAAAGAAAAATGGCATTTCACATGTAAAGAGCGACTAAAGAGTAAGACAAAAGTAACAAGCAACAGGTGTGTTATCTAATGAGATCCAACCCAAATCCCGATATAAAAGAGAAGGAAGCTTACCTTTTGTAGACTTCGCCAAAAGTTCCTCCCCACAAGCGCTTTCTAAATAAACCATCGGCACACTGTTTGCCTTCCCAAAGCTCAAGCCCTCCAGTAACAATCCCAGGAATGAAGACAACGGGATGCTTAGCCTTGAGACCTTCTTTCTTCAGCTTCACACCGGGCGGGTCAGGGAGAGGACCCGTAATAGCCTCCGTAACATACTGAGGAAAGCTCGCGGGCATGGCGTTGTAAAGAAAGAGGAGAAACCACCATGTGACGCAGACACAGCCGATGAACCAACAACATGAATCGACGCAGGACCACCTCCCCTTGTGGCTTCTTCCTCCATTCGATTTCTTATGGGTTTTCGAAGGTTCATGAGGTTTTTGTTGGGAATCCTCATCATCGGGAACCTCCTCCGATGGCGGTGTGGGCTTTCTCCGTTGAGTAAGGGGCATATCTGTGAGTTGAAATTAACCAGATGAAGCAACTGACCTTGTTCAATCTCTGGAAGAATTAGATGAACACGGCGTGTGTCCACCCTTTCCTGGTCGAATTAGGGATTTTAAGATCACTCGAGACTCACGAGAGAGAGAGAAAGAAATAATTGTTTATGTTGCGAATTTCTAAGCCAATCAAATTTGTCTTGTTTGTTTTCTGTTTTGTTTGTACTCACTTTTTTCTGTTATTAAGCTCGGACCGGATGGTGATGGGAAACCATGGTCCTGCTTGTGGTTCAACGTCAACTTAGACCCGTCCGGTTCGTTTTTCGATGCTTTCATCATTATTAATCCATATCAGTTTTTCGCCTATTTTAACACGTCGCATACGTTTCAATAATATTTACAACTTAATCAGTTACTTTTTTCGAATATACTTACGTTAGATTAACTGGTGATTACATTTCAAAGTCATCGAAAATAGTTTCAATGTTTGAGGTTTTTCACTTCCAACCAAGTGTAGATTTCAAGACAAACATTATCTTCATAACGAAGAAAGATGATGAAGTATGGCGAATAAGTTTTCTTTATAGGGGAGGAAGACGACCGAAAGAATTTTGAGCATATGTCCTAAGAAACGGTCAATCAAACTGGCTAGGTTGAACACTATGACTTTGTGGTGGAAAGATATTCGGATTTCTATTCCAAGAAACTAATCATTCAGCAACAATGACGAATACACAAAGGCTTTGTTAGGGGGAAACATCAAGACGATGAGTGTATGGTACAACATTTGTCAGGTACCGCGACGACAATCCGCTTATTGAGAGTTCGGTGGACACCGCAAGGATTGGTAATAAACTGTTACAAAAATATTCAGGGTTTAGCTGAGAAGGGTTCAAACGCGGTAGTTGAAAACTTTCCAGGCGGTGATGAAAGCTTCAACGGAAAAAGGTTTGTACTGATGGAAGCTTAATCTAGTTGAAAGTAGATGTGGATCTAGTGCATCGGGATTTGAATCTGGTTCATCGGCTCAAGTTCAAAAGAAACTTTGTCAAAGGGAGGACCGGGAGCATCCAAGCCGACGATGGAAGAGGATGATAACTTTGGTTTTTTAGAGTCGTTTGGTTTTGGTGTTTGGGTGTGAACCATGACGGAGGAGAGAGATAACGAGGGGAAGTTTCCGTCGCGTCATGGTGAGTGATCCTCGGTGGCTGACGTGAAGCCCAACCATCGATGATGCTCTAGAGTTTTTAGGTTAACCTGATCGCCTAAAAGGAGATAAAACATTTTTATCAACTTGAATCAGTTAGATATATTTTCAGTAATTGACTGAATTCAGTCAAAACAAAAAGAAAAATAAATCTGAATGATCTTTGGGATAATACTAATATCCTTAAATTAACTGAGATAAATGATGGACAAGGAAAAAGTTCATAAGCATTTCCAAATAGAAGGATATTTGGTTATCCTTGCACGTTAATCTCACTGAAATTTTCTAAAATTTAGAAGTCTACAAACATATGCTTAAGTTGTTTGCATTGAGGACTAAACCTACATGCATGTAACATTTAGATGATCTATGTGTGTCATAATGAGTTCTTCTGCGTGTTGTCCTTCTTCTGTGTGCTAGGACACTCCTCTCTTCGATGTCTCATTCCTCTACATTAGGTGCACCTAATCTCTTTTCGCCAAGTTAATGGACATTCTGTTTTGATATGTTTGTATCTTTCGCATTCATATCACTGAACCTCGTGCTTTCTACCAATTTTTGTTGATTTATCTTGATTGTCCTTTTGATAGTTGTTTTCTTCACGATGAGTTTTGTCATAGCTTTGTCCTTTCTCAATCCTTTTCATCATCTTCCCAAAGTTCTTAGCTAGCAGACTCATGTTGTTTTCTAATTTTTGAAATCGAGCATCTTCCTTTGTTGCTAAAAACGTCACTCCTTTGATTTTGTTTGTGGGTTCAAACGTTTCCATCTCTTCTGCCTTTAACATCCCTACTAATCGATCAAACTTCATCTCATCAGTATTCATAGTCATCTTAAGTACTGCCTTGTGTGGAGCGAACTTATTTGGAAGACACCTTAGTAATTTATTGATAAGTTTTTTTTTATATATATTTCTTTCCAAGGAAAAAGGCCTCATGTGCCATAACACTCAATTTAGCACAAAAACCAAATATAGTCTCATCATCACTCATTTTGAGGTTTTCAAACTGAGATGCCAAATGATCTAGTCTTGTTCTTTTGACACTTTCATCTCCTTCTAAACAATTCAGTAATATCTCCAATGCTTCTTTCATCTCCATGTATAAGTTTGAACTGTTCTAGATTAACTACACCAAAAATAGTAGATAATGCTTTTAGGTTGTATTTCGATGCACTTTCTCTAAATCTATCCATAACTCTTTAGGTTTAGGTCCTTCAGTACCGTCTTCTATTTATACCATTGGTTTTTTCATTCATGAGACCACGACTGTCCATGCATCCTCATCAACACTCCTGGTTAATTCTTTCATACAAGCTTTCCAATGTTCGTGGTTATCTATGTCTAGAACACTGTTTTTGGACTGCTATTAGTTCTCGTGTTGGTTTCACATTAGGTTCGTTTAGATCTTCACCTGTAAAGATTGGTGATCTACTTTGATACCAATTGAAAGTTCATGTAAGATGAAACTCGAGAAAATAACAGTTCTGATAATAAAACACCAAACGACTTTTATTAATTATCAGTAGGCATGGGCATTCGGATACCCGAATCAGGTTCGGGCTAAACCCGATCGGGTTTACGTTTTTTTTTCCAAGAGATATTGACCCATTCGGGTTTTCTACAAACTTCGGATCGGGTTCGGTTTTACCTTTCCGGGTTCGGGCGGGTTTTTGCCTGCTGAACTTGACCCGAAAAAGTGGCGGGTTTAATCGGGACCCGAAAATTTCGGGTTTTTTACCCGAAAAACTGAATAAAACCTGAATAAACCCAAAAACATGTATTAAACATGAATAAATAAACTCGAATCGATACAAATTTTGGGTCGGGTTCGGTTTTGCCATTTTGGGTTCGGTTTTTTACCTAAAAACCCGAATAATTACGGTTTTTTACCTGAAAACCTCAATAACCCGAATAATTGCGCTGTCGGATGTTAAATATTTCGGGTAATCGGGTTGTAATTTGGGTATTGCGTTTTACCCGGACCGAAATCAAAATTGTCAACCGAATTGAACCCGATCGGGTTTAAGCCAATTTTTTTTTTACCCAAACCCGATCTTTTCGGGTCGATTATCGGGTTACCTTTCGGGTTCGGGTTTTATGCCCAGGCCTAATTATCAGTAATCATTTAAAACAAATCAGTCACATATTTGTTTAATCAGTTTTACATAACTTGCACAATCCGCAATTACAACTGACTAATTTCTAATCTATCCAATCTCACTTGTAACAACTTTTGTACCCTCGTTAATTCATTCATCTATATTAATAAAAATTGGCTTTTGAAGCCTCTAAAAATGTACACGTCAGATTTTTTAATCTCCTATATGAGTGTCACCTCAGCTTATATTACTCAAAAGAGAGTATATAACTAATGCTATAAAAAACGAAAGTCAAGAGTCAGAATTACTCTTCACTCACCTTAAATCTTCTCATTAACTCGCCCTTTCAATAAAACATGAATCTTCTAATATATGTCATAGACTTTTAAAATTCTATAACTACTTACCAAATGTTTACTCGATTTGTCTTCCACAAACAATATTTCATCTAAATGAAAGTGATCTAATTTCAAAGAGAGATGATGAACTTAAACCAACATATAGTATCTGGTTTAAGAAAAAGCTTTGGTACAAGTCAATCGACAAGGAGATAAAAGAAATAGCCAATGAAGCGCAGAAGATTCAACTCTGCAGAGGTTTTTCGGATTTTATGCATCTGATGAACACTTGCAATATATTTTCGAAGTGTGCATCTTTCTCAGGTTATATCCTTTTATAAACAATGAAAAACAAAATATTTTCAGTTTGGTGTTGTGTATTAGCTATCTTTTGTGAGACTATTCTACGGAAAGAACATGGATGATGATGATTCGGATGAGTTCGTCGATTATGCTTTCAATTTTAGGATTTCTATTTAATTTCTGTTTTTTGTATTTAAGCTCACTTAGTTTTCTTAAATTCTTTTTCAAATAGTTTAATTGATTTTTTGATATTTCATTTCCAGTCGAACCCTTCCTCATAATAGTAACAACTTTAAACTTAAGCTTTCTTGTATTTCTTTCTTGATCTTTTGGTTATTTGTCTAATCTAAAACAATATGATTAATAGGTGTGGGGAAAGTGGTTGGTTGGGCTTTGAATCACCATATTTTGAATTGTTCAAAACCTAAGGTCAAAGACAATAAACTTATCATCTCGGCAGAAAGGGGAGTTTCTTTAACTAGGAACTCCGAAATATATATGTTGCAGTTTAACTTAACTTGTGCTTATGATATTCTTTAGAATAATGTTTTGGCTTTTGTCGCACCTTCACATTTGAATTGCAGGTATTGAATGGGATTCAAAATGAAAACAAAAGCATACAAAAATCTCTCAAAGTAATACTTATAAACCTTATGTCATTTTGCCACCTAAGAAACTTCTGGATTCTGAGCACTTGCAAGGCTTATCTCATTTGAGGTTGTAGTTGCTGAGAACGAATTCACGAAAAATCTCTAATCAGATGTGATTCCTCTCCAAGCGG
Organism: Biscutella auriculata; assembly: GCA_900406285.1. Taxonomy (NCBI): domain Eukaryota; kingdom Viridiplantae; phylum Streptophyta; class Magnoliopsida; order Brassicales; family Brassicaceae; genus Biscutella; species Biscutella auriculata. The sequence continues at coordinate 8,743 of OVAO01001839.1, forward strand.
TGTTTCACAAGGAAATGCAGTAAGTGCTTCGCTTCGCTAGTGTAACATTTATTATTCTTATTTGATTTCTACTCACATTTTCCTACCTCTTTTGGCTCTTTTTTGGGTAACATACCACTTATTCTTCTTATTGGCTTAACACTACCAATTTAAGTTATTCAGGCGTATGCTGAAGCACATGCATTTTCTGTTTTGTTGAATTGATGAGTAGGTTTTGTCAACAACTTGATAACAATGTTGTGGGTCTACGTTACATTATATCAAGGTCGTTGGTGCTCTTGAAGCATCACGATCAAAAGTGTTGGCGTCATCTAGAAATCGCAACTTAAGTAAGCTATCACACACAACTTTGGATATATTTTGTAATTATTTCTCGGAATCTAGAGAATTTTGCTGGTTTGTAATTGTATTGTTGACGATGGAGCTTTGTGTTGCATGAATTTTATGTTGAAGCTTTCAATTCTTAATATGTCCTACCTACTAGATCCAACACATGTGTTCTAAAACCTTACGATTTACGGTCACCACAGGCGGTTCTAGTCTTAGAGATGATATCATGCGATTAACTCAACATGTACATCTACTGGTTCGAACTCCTGGAAGAATATTGAATCTTACAAAGAAGGGTATGTGTGTTTTCAAAGACTGTCTGATGTCAGGTGAGATCTTGATAGATATTTCTGATATCTAGATCTTAACTACAACTCCATTTTGTTATGGAGCTTCTCAAGCATGTTTTCTTCATGTCTTTACTGCTATCCAATGAAGAAAAAAACTGTAGGATTACTGCTGATAGATTTTAATCTAATTTCCCCCAGGTCCTCTGTTGTATCCTACTCTATATATAGATTTATGCATCCTTATTTATGATTGTTAACTGTCATATATATCATACTGTTGTTAATTTATACTTTTAGTCAACTCTGAATTAGTAAAGCTTAACTTAACAACCAGTAGTTTCATTTAGATCTCGACAAATACGGCGAGGTAGTGAAAAAGGATGCTACAATAGTTGGTGTCAATGTGAGTCTGTTTTTAGTTTTCTTTTTGTTTGAAAAAATTTGGTGTTTGGTTCTACTTTAAATCCACAGCTCCGAATCATCGTGAATCATGCTGTTAAAATAAGCCAGTTTTTTATATCCAAGTCCATTATTAGGAAGATTAGTCAAGACCACAGGAACTTGCAGTGTCTTTGTTATGTGTGGAGAGAGGTCAGTCTAGAACAGTCTCTATTTCTGCTTATGATTAACAAAAAAGATTTCCTTCTGATGAGTTGTATTGAAGCATTTTTCCTTTTCCCTTTCTGGCTGATCGCAAAATTTTTATGCAGCAAATTACTACAAGGTTGAACACCTAAAGAAGCCTGAGAACTGGGCTATGGGTAACATCTGATTTTTTTACTTTTGTAATACAAAATTTTCTTTCTGAGATTAGGTAGTTTCCACATGACAGTTTATCTGTGATCATTATGAAACATGTTTTTTTTTGCTAGGTATAGGCTTGATGGGTTAAACATTAATCTTGCACGGACATGGAAAGGTGTAAACTTCCCTCTTATGTAGCAATTGGTCTTACAATGTTTTATGTTATGGTTCTTATTTAGTCATGACCTCTTGCGATTGTAGTTTATTGCGATTAAGAAGCTGATCAATACCATCTACATAACACAATGACATTGATTGCAGTCAAATTTGCTGCCAAATTTTATAGTATTGCAACATATAAGGTATTCAAATTCTGAATTCTAAAACTCAGCATAGTTGTGACAGATAGTTCGACTTGTAACCTACGTCCCTGTCAATGTGAAGATTTTAAGTGAGATAGAAGGTGGAGTGGTTGCCTACCAACCTGAATTCTAAAGGTCAAGATTTTTGGTTTTAGATTCAGCTTACGTTGAGAAAAGAAAGGGTAAGTAGTATTGGTCAGCTCCAATATATTTTGTTTGAAATGGAGAAATTGATCATTTCTAAAAAAAAATGTTAGCGCGGGGTAACATTATTGTATGTATGTTTACAGTTAGCTTTCAATTGATCTTAACAGTTAGCATTGTGAAGTCTTATAAAACTGTCTTATTACTGTGCAGTTGCATGAAAGCTTCAGAGTTTCATAGATTGTTTGAACAAGCCACAAATGTTTAAACTTGAGCAAAAGATTTTAATTGATCATCTTGTATTAGCAAGCTATTGTCAGTTCCTTTTTGTTCCAACAATTTTTTTTCTATTGATCATCTTTTAGCCATTTGTAATTGTTTAAAGGTATAGTACATGCCGAAGTTTGTAATGGAGATTGATTGATATGTATGTAACATATGAAGTTTCTGCAAAGTTTTATGGAAGAAATCGTATTTTCAAACCATCTTTCAAGTGGAAATAATTTATGTGTTTCTTTTTGTTTTCTTTGTTACCACATATTAGATACATATTTGTGTTACCGTATTGGTATTTGTCTCTACAATATATGTATTAGGCCTTTAATTTTCTTTTTTAATTGCCTTTGATTAATTGGACCGAACTTTTAGTTCTTGCTTTGAAATCTATTTTATAAAAAGAATTAATCTTAACAAATTTAGTAGACCAAATGGTTACGCATTTTACTTTTTTAGAAAATCAAAAATCAAATTGAGATTAAACCAAAATTAAACTTATAAAAATAGAAAAGTCCTAAACAAAATTATTCAAATTGAATTAACAGATTATATATGATATTGACTGGAAAATGATTACGCATTTTACTTTTTTAGAAAATCAAAAATCAAATTGAGATTAAACCAAATTTAAACTTATAAAAATAGAAAAGTCCTAAACAAAATTATTCAAATTGAATTAACAGATTATATATGATATTGACTGGAAAACTCACTTTAATTATAATAAAAATAAATACCTAAATCAAACTGAAATTTTAATTAACTAATTATGATATAATGTTTGGTAACAAAAAATAATTAAAACTAAATAAATCGATTGGTTTGTATACATACGAAGTTGGACATATGTAGCATAAAACTTATCCATTTATTCATATGTTCATAACTTATACTTTATATTTAGAAGATTGTGAATTTATATATAGAGAATTATGAGTAATTAAATATTTTAATTTGGTAAGAGTTTGTTTTTTTCGAGTTGGGCTGAAATATGTTATTTTGCCCACTTTTAGATGTATATGTTGTACATACTTCAATGATAGTGGTTTTAATATTTTGACCCGTCGATGAAAAAAGAATAAAGATAAAAATACATTTGCGCCGTAAAATTAACAACAAAATATTTAAAGAGAAAAATGATGTGAGATTATATGAGAGAGATTGTTTTATTTTCTACTTCAGTTCTCGGTTACAAATAAAATTGTTGGACGATATAATGAAAAAATCACTATAGTAGTATTTGATATTCTTTTTAGGTAATTATTTTTTAGATCGATTATAGTACTTTATAATAGAATTGAAAAGCTTTCAATAAATGAAATATTTAAAAGATAATTAGATGAGTTAGCTTTCAACATGTAAAAGATTTGATGAGTTGTCTATGAATCTTTCATTTTACACAACAAATAAATATAATAATCTAATAATTTTTTAATTAATATTGAGATATTAAAAAGAGACAGTCATCACAATCTTAATAATACTCATTATAATACTCATCCTAAAAGTTTATTCTCTTCACTTTTTATAAATACTTATTTCATTTACTTTTAAAAAAAATTATAATCAAGATAAGACTCATCCTAAATCTTATTTATTAGGATAAACTCATATTATACTGGGTTGTATTTTTATCTTTATTCTTTAATCTTTTGTTTCTTTTAAATTTGAATCTTAAATTGAATTTAAGAGAGTTGATCTTTCACATGTCAATTATAATGTATATCAATTTCGTATCACACGATAATGTTCTGCATATCTAGTTATTGATACTAGAAAATTACCCCCGCAATGCGCGAGTTTATTTTTAATTTCTTATATTCAAAAGTATTTTATTCGTATAATCTAAATTACCTTTTGCTAAAATTTATCAATGTATAAACATAAAAATTACGTGCGTAAAAAAAAATCAAAACTACTTCGTTTTGCTAAAATTTAAAATTAAAACTAAAAAGAGGAAAATGAGAATTGAACTCATGACCTCTTAAACATGACAACACACCATTTGCCAAATGTCTCATTGAAATTTTTTTGTTAAAATTTGTACTTTCATATATGTATTTATATTTTTTGTAGAAGAAGGGGTGACACGTGTCAAGCCGGGAGTCACTCCCTCCTCTCATTACATATAAGATGTATAAACATCAAAACTACGTCGTTTTGCTAAAATTTAAAACTAAAACTAAAATGAGGAAAGTGAGAATTTAACTCATGACCTCTTCAACATCACAACACACCATTTGCCAAATGTCCCATTGAATTTTTTTAATTAAATTTTGTACTTTCATATATGTATTTATATCTTTTGTAGAAAAAGGGGTGACACGTGTCAAGCCGGGAGTCACTCCCTCCTCTCATTATATATAAGATGTATAAACATCAAAACTACGTCGTTTTGTTAAAATTTAAAACTAAAACTAAAATGAGGAAAGTGAGAATTGAACTCATGACCTCTTCAACATCACAACACACCATTTGCCAAATGTCCCATTGAATGTTTTTTGTTAAATTTTGTACTTTCAAATATGTATTTATATTTTTTGTAGAGAAATGGGTGACACGTGTCAATCCGGGAGTCAATCCCTCTTCTCATTATATATAAGACTAGGAGAATACCCGCGTGATGCGCAGGTTAGTTTTTATTATATATTTTCTTAGAAGTTTTATAGTTTGGGTCCGAATGACGTTGTGTTGGATTTTTACTTCATTATCATTATGTTCGTTTAATCATGTTTCATCATCTTCTTCCTTAGATCCATAACATCAGTGTAGTGTCTCGATCTAACCCTCAACGTCATCGCAATCTGAGATCTCGACAATGGACATAGTAGAAGAAGACGACAACTCAATTTCAAAGGTAGTCATATTAAGTTTGGTGTAAAACAGTCTAGTTCACACGAACTTAGGAAAATATATTAGACATGAGTAAGAACAAAACTTCAAATTCAAATAAAATGTACGACCTTCAACATCGTAAGAGGAGGCAACTTTAACAACTGGCGTTCCATCTTGAGAGCACCTAAAATATTGCATATGATATCTCCTAACAACTTACAAGTATTAAACAATAATCTTCATTGCAAGAAATGATTCCCAATAAAAACTGATTTACCAAGAAATGATGAAAATCTACATTGTTTGCATCACGTATAACA
>OVAO01001840.1:0-14042 GCA_900406285.1 Biscutella auriculata
ATTATATATAAGCAGGATACATTTTCTACTCTTCATAACCTCTACCTCTCTCTCTCTCTCTATCTCTTTGTTGAGTTCTACTTTTGTGTATATAAATATATATATATATGCACACACACATAGGAAGATATGATGGATTACGAGCAGATGAATCAGATGACGTTGACTACAACAGCGATGATGAAGAATTTCAATAAGTTAGGATCAATTAATACTCCTACACAGAGGAAAATCACGAGGAGAAGTGTTTCTTCCATTGATAATGGTGCCGTCGCGGCTGCTGGAGAAGGTAACCGTCGCCGGAATCCAGAGACTCTTGATCTTAGCGGCATGTCTTTGGCTTCTCTCTCTGCCTCTTCTATCAACTTAGCTTCTATTTCCAAACTCGATCTCTCCAACAACAATATTCAGGTATAGGATCATATTCATGATATGCAACTTTTAATTTTACTAAAATTGTTGAAAATAACCTTATTTTCCTTATGGATATAACCGTTTTTGTCAATATTCAAGAAAACTAAAAGCCTAGCAATTTTGACTAAAGCAACATAAAAAATAAATATATAATTATGTTTACAACAACTCTTGAAAAATACCTTTTTAGCAATTCTACTTTTAATTATATTTATTTTAAGAAAAATAAGTACGTAATAATAATAATATATAGTTCTTAATTAAGTTGATGTGATTGAGAGAGTACTTGGAGAAACTTGAAGTAAGTTGTTGGCTCTGATTAAATTATAAAAGATAGTCGCCAACTAACAAATAAAACAATTACAACGATGATTAGAGAAAATTAAGCAAGGAAACTTCCTCTTGCATCTGTTGATATATGCACGATTAGTTCCATATCTATATATATATATTTTTTTTTTGATAAAGCAATATACTAGCAAATATTTCAATAACTGTAAGGATTATTTCATTTTATTACAGTTTAATAAAATTTGTATTACTCGTGTGTTTAATTCATAAAACAGATAATTCCGGAATCTCTAGTAGCGAGGATGTTGAATTTGACGGCATTAGATTTGCATTCTAATCAGCTCAAAACACTCCCCAACTCCATTGGATGTCTGTCTAAGCTTAAGCTTCTTAACGTCTCTGGAAATTATCTCCAATTTCTCCCCAAAACTATCGAAGATTGCAGGTAACCCCCTAGCTCCTCGCATCAATATCTCTTGTAACTAGCCCTGCTATCTCCCGTGAAACGGTTCTGTTTTTTTTTTTTTTTTTGGATAATTCGATTTTTCAATTTTTTTTCCGAATTGAATCGATTAGAATTTTGGTTCGATTTGGTTTTCGATTAATTTGGGAAATAGAAACCTAATTAATCAAAATTAATCGAGTTTTCGGTTTAATCCAAAAAATTGGATATTTCAGTAATTTAATTAATTTTGGATAAATTGATTTATTTTCAGAATTTCGGTTTAATTTTGATTTTTATATAACTACAAAAATTGGTTAATCGAAAATTAATTGTGTTTTCAGTCGATTATCAACCAATAACCAAAAACCGAATATTCCGGTTCAGTTAATAATCGCACGATGACTTGTAAATATATATCCAAGTGATTTACTGAAACGCAAAACGCAGATCACTGGAAGAGCTGAACGCAAACTTCAACGAGTTAACGAGGCTCCCAGACACAATAGGGTTCGAGTTAAGCAATCTAACGAAGCTTTCCGTTAACTCGAACAAACTTGTCTTATTACCAAACTCCATTAGTTACTTGACATCTCTGCGTGTGCTCGACGCGCGGCTTAATCGTCTTGGATCTCTCCCTGAGGATCTAGAGAATCTCGTGAACCTTCAAGTCCTTAACGTTAGCCAGAACTTTCAACACTTGACCACGTTACCTTACTCCGTTGGGTTGTTGATATCTCTTGTCGAGCTTGATGTTAGCTATAATGGAATCACGGTGTTACCTGTCTCCCTCGGCTGTCTCCGCCGCATTCAGAAGCTCTCCGTTCAGGGAAATCCCCTCGTCTCCCCACCTTTTGAAGTGGTATGCACGAAACTTTGAGATTTGAGAGATGAATATAGAAAGTTTGTGAAATTATTGAAAAATTTGAATGATCTGTTACAACAGGTGGAGCAGGGGTTAGAAGCAGTGAAGCAGTACATGAGCGAGAAGATGACAGACTCATACAAGAAAACTCCGATCAAGAAAAAGTCGTGGGGCATTGGTAAGCTCGTCAAGTACACGACATTTCACGGCCTGAGTTCTTCTCCGGGGAGGAGAAACGGAGGTGACCGCCATGGAGAAGGCTTCATCAACGTCTCTGATTATCGGCAAATCGACGGGATTGCCTCACCAAGACACGTGTCTCTCTTCAACGCGAGACGTCTCTTGTCTCCAATCTCCTCTTATTTCTCTCCTCCTAGGAGTCCTAGGTGTTAGTTAGGGGTATTTCAGTCTTTTTATCTTATATATAAACTGTTCAGTTAGTGTTAATTCTGCATGAGTGATGTGAGGGTAAAATCGTAATTTTGTCTATACGTTTTTTTTTTAAAAAGTCTGTATCATAGACTTTTCGATGGCTTTTCTCTCTGTATTGTATTTTTTTTTGTTTTAGTTCAATTTTGTTGAACACATTTGTAAATGATGACATAAACACTTTTCACTTGTACTTTAGTCCATGTATAAATGTGAATTATTATTTATATATTAACAATTTCAAGAAAAAAAAACAGCCAATTTACTCTCTTTGTACACAAACTGTAGATGGTTAGAACATAAAAATGAAATGTACAGACAAATTGTACGGGACTTTTTGTTTATGTATCTCAAGAAGATCTATGGCCTGTGAGTTCTTCATATTAAAGCCAACTGAAAATAACAATCACCAGCAGCAACAGAGAGAATCCCATAGCCTGCAACATCACCAGATTTCATCACTATTTCTTCCAAGACTAGTAAAGAGATTAAAGAAAGAGAATAGTCATTAGTTTACAGTGATTGCTGAAGCAGCAAGACCAGCTCTTTCTCTTGGATCTTTGCGGTAATAGTTCCCGAAATACAGAAATGTTGCATAGTACCACAAGAAAGGAAACACAAAGCCAATGAGAAACCTGTCAAAAAAAATGAGAGTTATCAGGCAAATCGAATTTGATATAGTGAAGCTGCGTGGACTTAATTGGATAATCTACTCACGAAAACCATCCAACTCCACAACCAAAACAAGGAAGAGGTTTGTCATACGCTCCATTTTCCACTTGGTCCACGTCTTTCACAAGCGCATATCTTCCTTTCCCACAAACAACAGCATCTATCACACAGAGCTCATATATCTTAGTTCATGGAAAAAGTCTGACACATTAACAGAATCAAGAATAGGTCTTGAAAGATGTGAGCTTAATGTCCTTTAGTTTTAGCTCAGTTTTTTCAAAGTATGTGAGAGTTTCTGAGTGAGTTGGAGGGTTTCATTATGTCTCACACGTGAGTCCACACGTCTTTGTTCTCGTCTTGTAAGGTTGTTATAAAGCCGTTAGGATCGTCTTCTTGAGACGTTGATCGAGTGATTCTTCTTCAAGTAAGAGAGAAAATCGTACGAGAGAGACAGAGTGATATCGAGTCTGTATCATCGTGGATCAAGAGCTCGATCTTTGAGCTAAAGCTTTAGTGGATTCTGGGAAGAACTTCCCGCGAGATGTAGGAGTCTATCGACTCCGAACTCGATAAATCTCGTGTCCAATTTACTTTCTTCTTAGTTCATTCTTAGATCGTTGATGAATTCTGTTATTTGCTTAATCAATTGCACAAAGAATCTTTGTTTTTAGGTTGATTGATCAGGTTCGATTCTCACAAATTGGTATCAGAGCGTAGGTTGGAAGTCTTTCAGGAAAAGATGTCCAGAATGAGAACAGAAGTCGATCGATTCGATGGAACCGGTGACTTCTCTCTTTGGAAACGAAGAATGTACGCACATCTCTGTGTACAAGGCATGAAAGACGTCCTCACGCCCATAATCGAAAATCAATCGCAAGAAGACAACAAAGACAAAGATAAAGATGATGTGAAGGATTCTTAAGCTAAAAGAAACAAGATCAAAGAAGAAGAGGACAAAGCAGAATGATGCGAGAAAGCAATGCATCTGATATGCCTTAACGTAGGAGATCAAGTCTTGAGAAAGATCGAGAACTGCACAACTACAATAGAGGTATGGTCTACTCTTGAAAGATTATATCTGTCTAAATCTTTGCCAAACAGGGTTCATTCCCAGCTGAAGTTCTATGGATACAAGATGAAAGATAGTAGAACTATCGACGAGAATATTGATGATTTCATGAAACTGGTTGAGGACTTAAGTCACTTAAGCATTCAAGTGTCAGAGGAGGTCCAAGCAATCTTGCTTCTGAATTCTCTTCCACAACGGTATGAACTTCTCAAAGAAACCTTGAAATACAGTAGAGAAGCTATTGTATTATAGGAAGTAGCTAGCGCAGCCAGGTCCAAGGAGAAGGAAATGAAAGAAAACTCTGGATCTAAGACAGTTGGAGAAGGTCATTACAGTCGTGGAAGGCCAGAACAGAAGACGAGCAACCACAACAAAGGTAGAAGTCGATCAAGATCAAAGTCGAAAGATGGAAAGAAGATTTGCTGGATCAGTGGTAAGGAAGGCCATTATAAGAAGCAGTGTTACTAGTGGCTTGAAAGAAACAAAGGAAGAACTCAATCGGGAGATAGAGGAGAATCATCTCATGTTAAAGATGATGCTCAAGACTTAGTAGAATTGGTGGCATCAGAAGTTAATCTATCTAAAAAAGAAAGCGATAGAGAAGAATGGGTCATGGACACGGGTTGTTCATTCCATATAACAGCTAGAAAAGATGTGTTCTTAAAAATTCAAGAACATAACTCAGGACAAGTTAGAATGGCAAATGTTCCAATGAGCTTAAGTCATAGGCAGTACTTCATCTCTTTCACTGATGACTGGTCCATAAAGGTTTGGATATATTTTCTAAAATCTAAAGATGAAGCATTTGATAAATTTGTTGATTGGAAAAGAATGTTCGAAACACAAACTGAACGAAAGGTGAAGAGGCTCATGACCGATAATGGTCTTGAGTTTTGTAACCAAAGATTTGATCAGTTTTGCAGGCAAGGAGTAATAAGGCACAAGACTTGTACCTATACCCCGCAGCAGAATGGAGTCGCAGAGAGACTCAACAGGACCATCATGAACAAGGTCCGAAGTATGCTTAGTGAAAGCGGACTTGAGCAAAGATTATGGGCTGAGGCAACATCAACCTCAGTCTATCTCATCAACAGAACACCTTCATCAGTGTTAGACTTTGACACACCAGAGGAGAGATGGACCTCAGTAGCTCCAAACTTAACAAGGTTAAAGAGGTTTGGTTGTATCGCTTTTATACATAATGATGATGCTAAACTGAATCCTAGAGCTAAGAAAGGTGTCTTTACTGGTTATCCTGAGGGAGTTAAGGGTTATAGAGTATGGATACCTGAGGATGATAAAGTAGTTATCAGTAGGAATGTAGTTTTCAAAGAAGATGAGTTTTATAAGTACTGGAAGTCTAGACTTTCATCTGAACAAGTGCAGGTTTCTACGGATTTTCATTTGAGTTTTGATGTTTCAGGTAACAATTCTTTAGACAAAAACTCAGCTCACGGTGGAGAAAATTCTGAGACTCCTGCAACACCAGACGAAATAACATCCTCTAATACAGAACCAGAAGAGAACAATTCCCAGATGCAAGATCTTGAGGATTACCAGCTAGCTCGAGATCGACCGAGGAGAAACACCAAACCACCATCAAGACTAGATGATTATGTCGTGTATGAAGAGAATGAAGAAATGGCTGGTTATGCTTATCTGATGATCGAAGATGGAGGAAAATCGACACCCAGATGCTTCCAAGAAGTTCTAACTGATCAAGATAGCAGCAAATGGCTAGAAGCTGCTAATGAGGAAATGAGTTCACTTATGAAGAATGAGACCTGGATACTCGTAGATGGGGATGAATCTCAGAAGCCAATAGGATGTAAGTGGATTTTTACCAGGAATGCAGGAATGGAAGTGGGTGAAGAACCAAGGTTCAAAGCTAGTCTTGTGGCTAAGGGGTTTTCTCAAAAGGAAGACATTGATTATACAGAGATCTTTGCTCCAGTAGTGAAACATATATCCATTCGTTTTCTGCTATCAATGGTTGTTCACTATGACATGGAGCTTCATCAACTTGACGTCAAAACAGCTTTTCTCCATGGTTATCTAGAAGAACAGATCTTCATGGAGCAGCCTGAAGGATTCATTAACAAGAAGTATCTAGAGAAGGTGTGCTTGCTTAAAAGATCATTGTATGGGTTGAAACAAGCCCCAAGACAGTGGAACACAAGATTCGATGACTTTGTTCAAGGAAATGGTTTTGAGAGAAGTGTTCATGACACGTGTCTATTTCAAGAAGCAATCGAATGGAGATTATGTCTATCTACTTCTGTATGTGGATGACATACTTATTGCGTCAAAAGATAAGTGAAGTATATCAGATCTTAAGAAACTTCTCAACTCAGAGTTTGATATGAAGAATTTAGGAGAAACGAGAAAGATCCTTGGTATGGAGATTCTCAGGGATCGAAAGAAAAAGATATTAACTATCTCTCAAGAAGGATATTTGCAAAAGGTTTTGGGAAACTTTGGTATGGATCAATCAAAGTATGCTGCTACACCCCTGGGAATGCATTTTAAACTTTAGACAGCTACTAAGGAACAACTTGATTCACAACAAGAGGAGATGAAGAACATACCTTATCAGAGTGCAGTGGGTTCTTTGATGTATGCTATGATAGGTACTCGTACAAACTTAGCTCATGTTGTGGGACTAGTATGTAGATACATGAGTAATCCTATCAAAGTTCACTGGCAAGCAGTAAAGTGGATCTTTAGATACTTAAATGGATATCTGTCAAGAAAATTGTGCTACAAAGGAGAAGGTGAGTTCGTCATCAAAGGCTACTGTGACTCGGATTATGCAGGGGACTTAGACAGGAGGAGATCAACTTCAGGATTGGTTTTCACTCTAGGAGGAAATCTCATTAGCTGGAAATCAAACTTGCAGAAAGTCGTATCATTGTCGACAACTGAAGCAGAGTTTCTCGCCCTCACCGAAGCAACCAAGGAATTAGTTTGGTTGAAGGGATTGCTAAACGAACTAGGCTATAACCAAGAGAAAGTGGAGATCATGTGTGACTCTCAGAGTGCTATAGCACTGGCTAAAAATGTTGTATATCATGACAGGACCAAGCACATGGCTGTCAAGTTTAACTTCATCAGAGACTTGGTAAATGACAATGTGATTCGGGTGATGAAGATAACTACAACTTATAATCCAGCGGATATTTTTACGAAGATACTTCCTATTAGAAAGTTTCAAGACGCCCTTGAGTTTCTCCGAGTTAAAGAAGTCAAGGTTCAGGCTCGAGCCAACAACTAATGTTTGCATCTGCATTTCAGAGTTTTAAGTTATTTCAGCCGAGTGGGTTTACTTGGAAGCATCTATGGCTCTCGTTTTGAGTCATGTGGTGAGATATAGTGGAGCTAGGTGGAGCTCTAAAGAACCGGAAGTGGAATTCACATTCATAAAGCAAGGATCCTAAAGGCCAAGGTGGAGTTTTGTGAGCTTAATGTCCTTTAGTTTTAGCTCAGTTTTTTCTAAGTATGTGAGAGTTTCTGAGTGAGCTAGAGGCTTTCATTATGTCTCACACGTGAGTCCACACGTGTTTGTTCTCGTCTTGTAAGGCTGTTATAAAGCCGTTAGGATCGTCTTCTTGAGACGTTGATCGAGTGATTCTTCTTCAAGTAAGAGAGAGAATACGAGAGAGACAGAGAGACAGAGTGATATCGAGTTTGTATCATCGTGGATCAAGAGCTCGATCTTTGAGCTAAAGCTTTAGTGGATTCCAGGAAGAACTTCCGGCGAGACGTAGGAGTCTATCGACTCCGAACTCGATAAATCTCGTGTCCAGTTTACTTTCTGTTCTTAGTTCATTCTTCGATCGTTGATGAAATCTGTTATTTGCTTAATCAATTGCACAAAAAATCTTTGTTTTTAGGTTGATTGATCAGGTTCGATTCACACAAAGGAGTTTCTAAATTGCATTGAGAAATGGCTTGTAATGACTACCTTTGACTGCAGAGTAATATCTAGCAGCTGGTCTAATGAGACTAGCACCAATGGATTTCACCAAATCGACACTTCCATCTCCACGCTTTTTACATCCGAAATACAAAAAATCAATAGATGGATCAATTCTAAGATATGAAAAATCTTGAAAGTTTATAGTAGAGTCTACATGTAAATCATTTGAACAAGTAAATGTTGTCTCATCTTTTGAATGTTTGTAAGCAATCACTTCCAGCTAGTAAACTACTTTGTTCCACATAATCAAGAATAGGTCTTGAAAGAGTTTCTAAATTGCATTGAGAAATGGCTTGCGGTGACTACTAGTGACTAACTTTGACTGTAGAGTAATATCTAGCAGCTGGTCTAATGAGACTAGCACCAATGGGTTTCACCAAATCGACACTTCCATCTTCACGCTCTTTTACATCTGGAAATACAAAAAATCAATAGATAGATCAATCCAAAGATATGAAAAATCTTGAAAGTTTATAGGAGAGTCTACATGTAAATCATTTGAACAAGTAAATGTTGTCTCATCTTTTGAATGTTTGTAAGCAATCACTTCCAGCTAGTGAACTACTTTGTTCCATAGAATCAAGAATAGGTCTTGAAAGAGTTTCTAAATTGCATTGAGAAATGGCTTGCAGTGACTACCTTTGACTGCATAGTAATATCTAGCAGCTGGTCTAATGAGACTAGCACCAATGGGTTTCACCAAATCGACACTTCCATCTCCACGCTCTTTTACATCTGAAAATACAAAAAAATCAATAGATAGATCAATCCAAAGATATGAAAAATCTTGAAAGTTTATAGCAGAATCTACTTGTAAATCATTTGAACAAGTAAATATTGTCTCATCTTTTGAATGTTTGTAAACAATCACTTCCAGCTAGTAAACTACTTTGTTCCACAGAATCAAATGATAATTCCACAGGATCTTCTATTCAACTAACAAGAACTACTCAAGCTCATAGCTTAAGATGACTAATTAATCTGATCACAAGAAATAGAAAGGAAGAAGATGATTACTTTCCGCCATATCTTTCTTCAGTGCTAAAACTCTTTGCTCGTGAGTTGTGACACTCAAGATCTTCAAATTGCCTGCAACAAAACACCCAACACATTAAATTCCAAGGAGGAACACTAGAGATGGATCTCAATCGAACAAATAGAAGAAAACACAGATGCTACAAGAAATTGAAATCAGTGAAACAGAAGCTTTGAGCGTTAAACGCGCACGCAGGAGACGAAAACCAAGTCTGAGGTCTGTCTCTGAAACAAGTCTCTGTCTTTGTTCATACAAAAAAAGTCTCTGTCTTTAGCCAAAAGCAAGTCTTTTTTTCATGTTCCTTTTTTGTCAACGTTTTCTCTTTTACTCTTTTCGAACTTGCAAAATAAATTACTCTAATTCGTAAACATAATCAATATGCTGTTGATGACAAAAAGAAAAAAAAAATCAATATTCTGTTGAAAGAAATGAATGAATTAGAAAATAAATATTGCCTAATTTTGTAGAAGATATAAAAACTAAAAAAAATGATTAAAAACTATAAAATAACATCATCGCAAAGAGAATTAACAAGAATAAACCACGTCATAGAAGTATTGGAGCCACATTTCAAACTTATAATTTTTCTAAATTTTTTTATTTTTAAAATATTAATATCTAAAACATATTGTCAAACAGATTTATGTTTAATTTTTTTTAATGGATTATTATTATCCGTGTTGTTCAAACAATATATTCTTATAAAAATGTTTTTATAATTTTTTTTAAAAAATTACGAAATTAATCCTAAAAAATTGTTTAAATATTATTTAGATATTATATTGGCTTGAAGATAAATATAAACAATTTAAAAAGATTAGTTTAAATTTTTAACTAACAAAAATCCTCTTAAATATTAAAAGTGAAGCATTGACGGCCACATGTCAAGCCTACAATTTTTCTAAAAAAATTTTATTTTAAAAAAATTAATATCTAAAACCTATTGCCAAACAAATTTATGTTTAATTTTTATTAATGGATTAATATTATCCGTGTTGCCAAACAACATATTCTTAATAAAAATTATTTTTTATATTTTTTTAAAAAAAAATTACGAAATTAATCCTAAGCAGTTGTTTAAATATTTTTAGATATTATATTAGCTTAAAGATAAATATAAACAATTCAAAAAGATTAATTCAAATTTTTAACCAACAAAAATTCTCTTATATATTAAAAGTGAAGCATTGGCGGCTACATGTCATGCTTACAATTTTTCTAATTTTTTTTTTAAAATTAATATCTAAACTTATTGCCAAACAAATTTATATTTTTTTTAATGGATTAATATTATCCGTGCTGCCAAAAAACATATTCTTAATAAAAAAATTATATATTTTTTAAAAAAGTTATGAAATTAATCCTAAAAATTGCTTAAATATTTTTAGATATTATATTGCCTTGAAGATAAATTAAACAATTTAAAAGATTAATTCAAATTTTTAACCAAAACAAATCCGATTAAAGTTAACTTTTTTGTTTAAAGAAACTTTTAAGTAAATATATTTACTTGAAGATAAATATTAATTAGAAAACATAATAAAAAAAATTTAATCAACAAAGATTTCGATCAAAGTAATTTTATTTCGCTTACTTAAGGATTTTTTTGGATAAATATATTTATTTGAAGATAAACAACTTTTTCAAGAAAAATATATCTTAGAAAAAAAATTTGATTATTTAAATATTGTTTAGATATTATATTTTTTTGAAGATATATATAAACTATTGAAAAACATTAATACAAAATTTTAACCATAAATAATCCGATTAAAGTAAATAATTTTCTGTTGTTTAAGGAAATAAGTATTAATAATTAGAAAACATAAATACAATTTTTAACCCAGAAAAATTCGATGAAATTGTTAGATAAGTATATTTACTTGAAGATAAATATAAATTTTTTTAAAAGATCAATACAAATTTAACCAACAAACCTGCGATTAAACTAAATATAGAATATAACTTTTCACAAAATATCTTCTTCTATATTAAAAGAGAAACATTGGTGTTTTATTTTAAAACTAAAAACATATTAAATTATAGCTCATGTTTTTTTGTTTATTCATGGATGATCATGTGAATGTAAAATCTTGAAGCAAATATGACTAAATTTATTTATAATTATCATTTAACATCAAAATTTAAGGAGTAAATTATAATAATGTACAAAAAAATATAAATTCATTTTCGTTCAATTCAATACTTTTATAAAGAATAAATAATGACAATTTATATTATATATTAGATATATACATATATATATATATATATAATTATTAAAATTTTGTTCATAATAAGTTAACCTATGCGTAGCATAGGTATTACCGTAGTAAATATGAAATAAAGAGAATCATCAATGACAATCCTTTTTTATCATTTTTTTTTTATCCAACCAAATTTATTTATCTTTTTCCCAATATACATGAAAATATATTAAAATTATAATCCATAAAAAATTGTTATAATTCAATTTAATACATCAAAATTCAATATATTTTATCGACTTCACTGCATAAGTGGTTATCGCTTCTTTCGTTGACATCTCCGACACTGCCGACCTCTTCGACACCGCCGACCTCTTCGACCCCGCCGACCTCTTCAACATCGCCGACGCTGCTATTGTAGCTCCCGACCAAGCCGACGTCACCACCACATCCCAACCCTCGTTGTTCTTGCCGCCAACGCCCTAACCCCTGTTGTCGTTGATGCCCCAGCCGCCTTCACCGCCCTCTTCACATCACTTTTAAATAAAAGAAATTATACCTACTATAACAAAAATTAAGATCAGGACAAGCTCACGAGGAAACTCCATGGAGAAACATCAAGTTTCTTGTTCTGGAGAAGTCTCTCTCTTAAACTCCGAAGAAATCTTCTTTCCCTGATATATGTATTCCTTCGAAAATATTCTAAGTAAATGGAATAAATTATAGACAAATTAAGAACAAATTATGAGAAAATTATGAGCAAATTATAAACAAATTGTAATCAAATTATGAAAAAGCAAATATAATCAAATTATGAGCAAAAAGTATATATTTTTATCTTCTTAACCTATGAAAATATAATATTTATTAAAATGAAAATCTAGAATAAGATAATGGCGAGAACTTCTAAGTCAGTGTCATATAAAGTATTGAGGACTATATTTCAGTTTTGCCTCGTATTTATAGTGGCGTGAGGACTTCTACACCGTAAACATGGTGAATGGTTACAACCTTCCTTTGTTGGTGGTTTATGTAGCACCCTCAGTTACGTGGTCGGCATGAACAAGACTTGTCCATCAGAGCTCAAGATCAGCAATGGGGAGTACTTGTCATAAGTTCAACTTGTAAATATTTTGGTGCGACGATGGCTCAATAGAAAAATGCCAATCGATACTTTACTCGCAGAATTTCAAGAATGAGTGTCTACTCACACATATGACACAATATCTACTTTTTAGAAACTGACCGACAAGACTCTCGGGATTATGACACAATCTCCAAGCTTGCTTAGCTAGAAGAGCTTGATTAAAAGAATAGATTTCCTTGAAACCCAAGCCAACAAGCTCTTTTGAAAGACACAACTTTTCTCATTTAGTCCAATGTATCTTCCTTTTATGTTGTTGAGAGTCCCAGCAAAAGTCTCTCATTGCTGCGGTTAAGGCGTGACAAGTAGTTTTGGGAGCTTAAAACAAGACATGGTGTACACTGGCATAGCCATGGCTACGGTTTTGAGAAGTACCTCTTTTCCACCAAGAGATAAATTTCGAGAAAACCAGCTTGAGAATCTATCTCGCATGTTAGATGACAAGTATTCGAGAATTTTCTTTTTTGACCCGCTAAAACATTCCGACAATCCCAAATACGAACTAGTGCCACCCTCATTAAAAATGAGAAGTTTCTGTTGCACAAGAACACGAAGGGAGCTTGGACCTTCGAACCAAAAGTGATTGAAGATTTCTCATGGTTGATGTGTTGACCCGTAGCCGCTTCGTATACCTTTAGAACTCGAAGAAGTTCGTTTGCCTCCTCTACATTCGCTTTGCAAACAAAGAGGCTATCATCGTCGAACAAAAGATGATTGATTGAGACACCGTTTGGGCGAAATCTTATCCCATGAATGGACTTTTGAAGATCTGCCTTCTCAAGAAGGTGGGAGAGGCCCTCAGTGCACAAAATGAAGAGAAACAGTGAGAGGGGATCTCCTTGACGCAAACCTCGCTCGGGAATTACTTGACCGAAAGGCTGACCATTAATAAGGACAGAGTACTTTACCGAAGTTATGCATCGCATCACCCAATTAATCCAAATACCGTCGAAACCAAGGGCCCGAAGCAGTTGGTGGATATACTCCCATTCCACTATATCAAAAGTCTTGGACATGTCTGATTTGATTGCCATGAAGTTCTTGGATGTAGGAAAATGGGCTTTGGGAGCATGGACAACCTCGGGAACTATGATGATGTTATTTGATATTAACCTCTCGGGAACAAAGGCGGATTGGTAAGGAGATATTATGTCGGTGAGGATTGGCTTTAGACGTGCCACCATGATCTTAGTAATGACTTTTGACAAAACTGAACAAAGACTTATAGGCCTCAGGTCCTTCATCAGAAAAGAGTTGATTTTTTTGGGGATTAGGCAAATGTGAGTGTACCAAACATCTTCAGGGAGAGAGCCTGTTTCAAAAAACCTTTGAATTTCCTTAACCATAAAGTCTCCAACAATAGACCAATAGCGTTGGAAGAAGAAACCAGTTAGTCCGTCAGGACCTGGTAGGGTGTCAAATGGGTTGTCCATGTCTAGTTGGACATGTCCATTTTTGTCCATCAGTTTCGCGGTCAATTTGTGTCCATGTCCA
>OVAO01001841.1:0-14042 GCA_900406285.1 Biscutella auriculata
CATTTCCCACCGTTTCTGAATACCACACTAATGCACTACAATAAGTACATTGCATGAATGGATTTTCTTTGGCCATCGATTATGTATTATGTATGAGATTTTCTGTATTTTAGTTAATCGTGCCTTAATATTATGAGATAGAATTGTCCGCGAAGTTAATAAGTAATGTGTACCTCGAAGTATTCTTCTTTGTTGTCTTGACAATGCGCTTCTCGAGAAATCCACAACATCTGTTTAGTTTTTTCAATATTAGTGTTATTGTATATAAAATATTGAATGTTAATGGGACTTGAATACCTTTTGTCTCTTTCGGTAATCTTTTGGATATTATGGTAGCACGTCTCATCATTCTAGCGTTTTTACGACGAACTATAAAAGTTGAAACTATGTATAAAACTTAAGGATATAAATGCATTTATTAAAAAAAAGGAAATGGAATTAATTATTTATACCGTATTCAGAGCATTTCTCACAACCGCCTAGTATGAATTAATAAATGGTATAAGTACTTTAAAAAAGCAAAACAGGATTCATTGTACAATTAATAAAGATGTTGTAATTCAGCAAACTTACAATCGTAATGTATGCGGAGCGGTTGATTATAATGAGGATTTTGAGTTCCTATATAAGAAGATATAATAGATTTATGTTAAACGAATCTTAAACATATAACATGTAAGACATCTACAATAATCGGTGGAACATGAAAATATAGTACGGGATTTTTTCTTACCCATTTATCAGCATACAATACAATAATTGGTGAGATAGGTAAGAAAATAATAATTTAACCGTATTTTTCCTTCCCATATTCTAAATCATATTTTATCTCTACTCGATATTACCTAGAATTTCATAACAAACTCGGATCACAATAATCAATTAAGTGGAAATGAATTTCAAATTACCTTTCTCCTGGGATGTATTTAAATCTTCTTCTATCGTACTTTGTTGGGTGAAAGGATTTGTATGTGAAGAAGATGCAACATTAGTTCGCCTATCATTTGTTAAGCGTCTTGGTTACTATTTTTGCGAGAGCCTAATCGCTCTACGAATCGAGCGAGCATTTTTTTGTTCGTCTAGAAGTACATACAAATTAAATATAACGAGAGAATGTTTGAAGATGATTTCTGAATTTGTAAGTATGTAAACAAATACTAAATTAGTAAGATTTGATGTACCGTATATGGCGCATCTAGCACAACCACCTATAAATATGAGGACAAGTTCAAAGTTAATATAATAATCTTATACTAATATACTATCTATAAGTTAAGACTGCCTAAATAATGATCAATGTAATAATTTATGATGGTAGAAGTGTGGAATAATGTTTTTTTTTAAAACGAAATTCAATAAAACAGTAATGTTTGTGAAACAAATTCTATATATATTTTGTGATGAATATAACATCAATATTTAAGTTCTCATATAAAACATTGATCAAAAGTGAGAGTAACAATACAAACATAAAAATTGGTTGTAAGTATATACTACTGTAAACTCAATAATACTGATATAAACTCAATAACTATATACTGATGTAAACTCAAAATTGGTTGTAACTATATACTGATGTAAACGCAATACAAACATAATGTTTTTTTTTCTCAGTTAGAAAATCACGTCACTTGACTTTTGCTATACCCGGAAAATTTACATCAGTATATAGTTATTTGTATATATAATTTGTATATATTATCTTAATAAATATTTATTATTTATAAGAAGAATATAAATATCAATACAATACCAATTTAAATATATATAAAATATAAAGTTATTAAAATTAATTTATAATTCATTTATCAATCATATATAATTATGAGTATACCCATATAATGATTTATCGATATTTTCATAATATTAAATCCCAAAAAAAATTCAAACTTATCCAAACAAATAGTATATCTTAGATTATTAAAATATTATTATTAATCAAAGTAAGTATTTAAATTATTTGTTTTTATCTATATTAAATATGTAAATAACTGTCATAGACATATGAGCGAAATACGTAACCAGCATAACAATTCCTAATTTAAAATATACAATAAAGTTGATTGTAACAATGATAAAGAACTATATACAGGTAGACACTACATATATTGTTTAATATATTCAATTAATGATTTACACAATATACAATATTCGTTTAATTCAACAATTACATTACTACAACATTATCTATCTATTCCAATGCCATTTTAAAAAAACCAGGTATAATATTAAAACATAAGAATGATTACACAAATATTTTTTAACAATAATATATCCCAACTGTTATAGAAAATAGTAATACATAAATGGTTTTATTTATTTAACTCTAACAATTTTATAATTTTTTACTATTATTTATTGAAGCTAATATACGCCAACTTTTTCAAAAAGAATTTGTAGAAATGCTTCCTTATTTTAACTATGTCCGAATAAAACTATTGATTAATAATAATGTATAGGCGGCTTTCGTATTTAGACCGCTTTTGGACTAATATTGTTTGCACCGTCAAACAAATGGGAGAAAATTTAATTCACTATTAGATGTTTTTTCATTATTTTCTTCTTTTAATCTTTTTAACCATATTTCTGATTTTATTAAGGAGTCAAGCAAATTAAAATCAGACAAAATCATCACGGAAGTATGTTTATGCACACACATAGGATTGAAAAAATGAAATCTGAATCCGACCTAAGATATACAAATCCAAATCCACACAAAAATACTTTATTACGTAAATAAATCCTCTTAATACGAATATAAATCGTAACATGATCTGAAGAAATGCTTCAAGATCCGAAGAATGAAGAACGGCACTATAACTTTTAGGTGTATTTAGAATGAAGAACGACACCTTATCACTATTTAGAGTTTTTCTTCACGTAATTCTCTAAAAGTCGTAACATGATCAACTATAAATATATGATAACTATTTTTAAATTTTTTGTGTGTTACAAATTCATGGCCAGTTCAGGCAAAATATAAAATGATTATGTAAACAAGACAAAAAAACTTACAATGATAATGAGTAGTTGTATTAATTGGGTGGTTTCCACCTGATATAAAAATTCCAAAAAACTTATTCGCAAGCTAATATTAAAAAATTAACTAAATGTGATCAGAATTTTACCGCTCGAGGCTCCTTCATCAATGAATTTGCGTTTTTTCTCTGTGCTATCTTTCATCTAAATAGATAGTGTGGTTTAAATTTGTTCAATGCCAATGTTAGGTAACTGGAAAACGAAAAATTAACTACAAAATAAAAACATGTATGAAAAAGTTAATAGTCAAATTTTAAATCGTATAGAAAAGTTATGAGCATACATGATTTGGAATAGTACTGCACTTCACGCTATGAAAGAAAACTAACGAGCATACATGTCCAGTATAGAAAACGAATGATATGATAAAGGCTACCTTTTAATGGTAATGAGCTTTACTTTTTTGCAAAGGAGATCGAGGTGAGCTTTGGAGTTAAGCAAGAGATTGAGAATTGAAAGAATATTGCAAGAAGGCTGAGATATATGCATTAAGGAGCCGTGAGCATTAAAATGAAGAGAAATTGGAGGAATACTAATTGATTCCAATGTTACGCAATCAATGAAAAATTAGAAAAAAGCAAGTTAACATAAAATGAAGAGTAATTGACGCAGTCAAATAAATGAAAAGGTTCGGTTTTTTTTTTTAAATTTCAGAGAGTTTCTAAGCAAAAGTGAAAACACAAAGTGGAAAACCTAAAAAACANAGCAAGTTAACATAAAATGAAGAGTAATTGACGCAGTCAAATAAATGAAAAGGTTCGGTTTTTTTTTAAAAATTTCAGAGAGTTTCTAAGCAAAAGTGAAAACACAAAGTGGAAAACCTAAAAAACATACGATAGGATATATGTTTTAATTGAAAGAAGAAACGCAAACTAAAACGCAAAAGAACGTAGACCGCTCACTCCAAGCGAGCACGTTTTGGTTCAACATCATCTTCCGATGTCTCATCCACCTCTTTAACGGTAACTAGGTCGCTTGGCTGAGAGCCCTTGGAATTCTTGATATTGTCAATGGCAAGCGCATGTCCCTGATCGACCAAACCATATCCTTCATTGGTCTCCACAATTCGGGAGACAGTGAATACCTGACGTGAGGCAGTAAAATTGTAGGGAGTTATCTTTATCTGGAACTTGAAGTTCTTCCCGATGATGTTTTTGATGAGGTCTGGAACCGTGGTTGTGCTCATATGCTCAGTCTCAACCTGTTATGACATGTAGTCCGAGACATAGAAGGAGCATAATTAATTTGAGAAAGGAACAATTATGCATACAGATGAGGAACCAGTAAGTATAGAATCCGCTTTTCTGCCAAGGTACTTAGCTGCATCACGATCAAACAGCACAAAAGTTCCTATGGTCTCCTCCCTGTCTAATACAGAGATGTCAAGTCGATACCTGCATAAGAGAATTGGTTTGTTATCATGCTTACAAGTTATGTTAAAATCATTGTAATTAATACCTTACTCGTTATCTCATATTAATTACTACATAATATAACATAGTATAATATATTTACCGGAGCAAACCAATATTATTGGTAATATCACATTTCGTGCAGTACAGGGAAGTGCTTGATTTGCCTAACTTTGTGTTGCAATTCCCACAGGCGATATAACTCCATCATTGCTCTCCCACCACATCCACAATCATTGCAAAGACATAGAAGCTAGCAGACTGTTTCATCAGAAATTGTGTTTGAACATAAATTATGTTTAAGCTTAGTATTCATTAATCATGAATAACACGAACACATTAGAACTGTAACTTAATTCATAAGAATCAAATGGAAAACGGCAAGAAAGCGGTAGAGAATTGCATTTGGAAAGCAAAATAGGCCAATATTTTATTATTCCGAAAAGAAAGGAAACTAACTCTGAAACAGTTGAGATTTTAATTAAATATCAAATGAAATTATACTTGGTTGTAGGGGAATCTCGGGCAAAGTTGTTCGATTTAAAGTTTGACTCCAACTATTAACTAACTTAACTGGAATATTATTTGGTTAGTGATATATATGATATTATTCTTTCTTAATTAACCCCCAAAAAAACGTTATTGTTTAATTTAGGATTTTTTGTTGACGGCAGGAAATCAATATCTTTCCAATATTAAACATAACCACATAAGGCAACCGGAAACACAAACATGAAGTGCGATTCATCCTGGTTACATTCCTAACACTAACTCAGACATAGTGTAATAGCAAAAATACCCGTGGATCTTCGGTCTGGATAAATTGGAGGAGCTCCCCTATAGTTACAGTCTCCAAGTTAGTCATGGCTGAAGATGAGCTCGCGACAACCGGTCCATTCGGACAGCCATCACCTGACCTGGTGGGAGAGTGAAACGCAATCATTAACTATTCGAGAATTTTGTGTGGAAAAGGCAAAGATGTGTACCTTTTTAAAAAGGATTTTGTTTCCACTACGTCGTTATCAAAGAAGAGACGGGTTGTTGAAGTCGAACTAAGGCTTAAGGCACCTGGAAAGCGGGAAAAATGGTTATCAGAGACAATTTAACAAATAGCTGCGGTAAGTGGTTTGGGACAGACCGTCGAGTGTCTTGGGATTCACTGTGGTGATGAGCAGGACAACGTGTTGAGGCGAGGAAGTGTTCCACCTACAACGGAACTTGGATGCGATATCACCCCATAGATACACTAACGGTTTCACCACTGTTCCATTGCAGATTGAGTAAGGCATAAAAATTATAATTTTGGAAAGACAATGAAATACGATAGAAAGGGAGAACTGTGTTACCCTTCCATAAACATATGCAGAAAGACCCTGTCGGTCGACCTAGAATCCTCAGCTGTGATTGATGTAGCTTCGACGCCAAATGCTTTCAGATTGTTACCTTGGACCAACCGGATTTGACCAACCACATCTATATGAATATCACAAGTGTAGTGTGCGTGAAGGACGTCTAAAAACACAAATATGGAAATAACTTAGCAAAAAACAAAATTGCATTCTTCTTACCAAAGAGATCGATATGAGTATCCACAGTCGCTGATATATCACCGAGTGACCGGACCCTGAATTTCTGACGAGCAATATGGTGATTTCCTTCTAGGATTTTGACCATGGAGTTTTGTGCAGTGAAGATGATGTTGTATAGGTGGTCTGCGACCTTATAACGGGTCTTACTCGGCTTCAGGATGAACTTTTTCAGCAAGTACAGCGAACACGCTGCCAGGTTGTTATCGTACTGAGCTAATCGATTAGTCGGAATGAACCCTTGTGCAGCATTGGACTGTAAAACATGATCACAAATTACAAACAAAGGCAGACATGCGAAGTATATATTCATGCGTGAGAATGACATACCTCGAAATCAAGGAGCAGTAGCTCAAAACCCATGAGAACGTTGCCTCTGTTGAAGTTCCTCGCTTCCCATGAATGAAGGAGACGGACAACCAATTCTTGGTTGCAAAATGCAGTGTCCAATTTCTGAAGACTTTTGAAATTCAACACATGTTGGGTAGTTTGAAGTGTGTTAGAAGCCATGGAGTAAGATTGGGTGATATGATAGGAGTTGGATGAAAACAGGGAATGGCTACGGGTGGGGTTTATAAAGCCAAAGGAATAGTCATAATAATTAAGGACAGAGAGCAACCTTGAAAGCAAATGAATGATGTAAAGAGTGGTAATAAAGAAGACGAAGTTGTAGAGGCATGCGTTACAAGAAGAAAATGAACGGTAATGTAAGATATACTAAAGGTTGGGTTATTTTATAATATTAAAGGGGGAATTAAATGAAACAAAGTCGGGGATATGGTTAGAGGGTGATTAATTTTCGAAAAAAAATTGTTAAGGCATGAGGAAATTATACATATAGTTGACTGGGGTCCTTATGATTAGGGAACTTTTTTAAACAACTTGAATTCAGTTTTCAAACCAACTTGAATTCACCAGAATTAATTCTTGGTGTTTATGTGACTAACCTTCACCATTCAAGTGCGGATGCGAAGGAGAAGTGCTAAAGGTCCTCACAAGGGCCCACCTTTCCAACACCTATGTGAGAAAGGGATTTGAAACAATAAGAGAAGGCAACAGTGCATAAAGCCAAGGCCTGAGATAGGATTAACACAAAGCCAAGGCATATGAACTAAAGGCGTACGTGGAAAAACATGTAGTTCGCGAAGAGCTGTAGATTGAAGCTCAGAATCATTATCATATGGCCACCCGTAAGGCGATCGTCCGTGAAGTTTGTAAAGGTGGATCGAACCCACTGTTTCACTCGTCCCTCAAAAAAAACATAACACATAAACATAGTCAGTGAAGAGGAATAAGTCAATCAAGGCATGAATAGAGAACAAAAACAAATCACACAATCAATAACATATATGAATAAGAAAGCCAAGTGGTTTATGAAAATCTCTTGACATACAAACTACTGCAAAGGTTGGTGACAATGTGGATACTTTTTTAGGCCAAATCAATGTGTACAAAGTGTAAAATAGTAATGGATCGAATAAAAGATCAAACAGTTGGTTTCTCCATCATTAGATTTGAAGCTGTGACAATTACAATTGACAAAGAGTAAGAATGGTGAAAAACTTAATACAAAAGTGGTCAAACCATGACAGTAACATGGATATGAAAATAGCATAAAAGTTAAGAAACATTACAAATCTCAACAAACTATATAACATGACAACACGGGAGTCTAGTCGGAATAATTCTCAGCATAAGTTATAGGAGCAATAAGACATATATCAGATTTTGGATTATGTTCATCTGTCTTTATAGTTGAGAATTCAGTGTTGTTTATGGAAAACAAAGCAATTTATTTAATAATAATGAGTTAAAGAATTCAAAAGGTTTTCATATGAACAAAAGAACAAAGCAAGATTCATCAATACAAACCCAAAGAAACTGAGTTTGATATTCACGGTTTGTGGTATGAAGTTATCAGTTCATCAATTACTACCATAAGAGATAAACTACAGATTGGATAAATCGTGAGGCATAACACATTGTTATGCATAACACATTGTTTGTATGTGAATAAAAAAGAACAAATTTGTTGAGTAATGAAAACCTAGAATTGACCTTTAGAAGTCTACCTGGACCTTTAGAATTGTGAATTCAAGTCCACTATAGCGAATTGTGAACCCATGTTAATAATTCATACTTGTGTAGTTATACTATATACAAAACTATTTGACCAGTTTCAAAATCTGGAACGCCAACCGCTAAAAAAAAAATATTCACCAACACAAATTTTTCCGTAAGTTAGAAATAGGTGTACACCACACGGTCAATCCTATTGAATGTTGGACGACACGACATAAGTTTCAATCCATGATTCTACACTAAAGATGTGATTCTCTTCACAGGCACGAAAGTTGTACTTAACATAAACAGACAAATTCTAAAGCTCTAGTGATGACAAAAAAATAGCACAAAATCATTAAAATCCTATTTGTTTGGTAAATAATGGAGATGAAACAAACCTTAGCTCCCGGTGCCCATTCCCGGTAAGTGATACCAGTGTCACNATTGTTTGGTAAATAATGGAGATGAAAAAAACCTTAGCTCCCGGTGCCCATTCCCGGTAAGTGATACCAGTGTCACTAAAAACTAGTGAATTATAATCAGCAACTACAATACCAGAAAATCGTAGGGTATTTATTAAACGTTTAAACGTGACTAAAGTGTTGATAATGCAAGAATAAGATTTTTAAAAGGCACTTGAGCATACTAATATGAAATTTACCTTCGGGTGAAGCCAAAAATTTCGTAACCGCGAGAGAATGCCTCTAGACCACCTTCATTTTTGTCGATTTCTTCACGCAGTTTTCTATACTGCTCATACCTGCAACAACATGCTGGGTAATTACGATTTACCAAAAAACATAATAGACACACAAACTTTTAAGCCAAGATAAAGATATATATATATATCAAGATGAAATAAGCTTACACGTCTCCCCAATAAAATTAAATTCCATGTTTAATAGTTTGGAAAACAATGTTGAGGGATTTCTACTCTCTGTAAACAAGTTGAAGTTGGATAGAAATATATATCGTTTACCGATAATCAAGATGACCGTTATAACTTTTCAACATAGGATCAATGTCATATATTTTCTACTCATCTCCAGGAGGGGGAATGCTCCTCTGTCCAAGTTCTCGGTCGAAAGACTCTGACATCTTTGTATTATCTGCTTTTTAATTTTGTCCTCCAGAAGTTGAGAGGGCAGAAGTTTGGTCTTGTTCCTGTGTTTCCAGATCAATTTCAGTTCTCTAGGCGTTTAGATCGTCAAGTACCTAATAATAACCATTTAACAATAGTGGAGGGGAGAAACGGATTCTATCATGAGCATGTACACGCAAGAAGTAATGTAAATGGACTCGAATGAAGAATATCATCCTAATGAGAGATTCTTCAATAATAGAACAGGTACACTTGCATACATAGTGAAACAGAAAACTGAAAGAGTTTGCTTTAAGCTCTACTCGATTAAATATGTAGGAAAAATTTCTTTATCCAAAATGCAGATCTTGACTATTGGTCCTCATGAAAAAGGAACAAGGATGATAGTTAAATCATTCTCTTATTCATGATTTATGACTTGTTGTACCATAACTTGCTTTATTTTGGTTTCAATACATAACTTTCTATACACAGTAAATAGCAGTCAACAATCAACATAGTTACATAACACTGATTTTATATATATGTACAAAACTAAGTAAACAACAACAAACCTGAGTATCTTCAGAAACAGCTTCCGGAGGTTATATTTGATCAGTCACAGATGAAGAGCTAGCACTCTGATGGCCACGAAGCTTCTCAGATGCAGTGGTAGCTAGAGAAGACGAATCAGAATCATACGATTTTTTAAAATATTAAACCTTCCCTAAAATATTAAGCACAATGGGTGCCAAAAAAAGATAAGTATCCTTCCACAGAGAATCGAAAGAGTGAAAAAAAAAGAACACTTGTATGTTGTACATTTATCCAACTTGTAGATTTGAACAAACATAACTGATTAACATCAGAAGACCATGGAACTGGGAAAACTCTGTATGCTAAGCGATATTTAAGTCAAAAATCCAACACGTATATACATATTTCATTGAAGAAATCCCATCTTTTAGTAAACTTTCTCAAATCTAATTCATCTAAGTCTGCGCCAAATTAAAGCATAAAACAACCTCAAAGCAATTGCAGATAAAAGAAAGTTCCATGAGTTAAAAATAATAATCCAGACTCACCGTCTACTTCTTTCTCTGCGGTTGAATTTGCAGCTGTGGTCTTCTTCTTCCTTCAATTTCCTTCAATTTTAGTTGAATTTATTCTAACTATGATATCTCTTCTTCTTCCTTCAATTTCCGTTTCCAGCCTCAGTAAGAAGTTGACGGGCCTTGATAGATTTGACGGAAGGAACTGTTTGTCAGTTCGAACCCCTGATACTCTTCTGCTTCCTACAATCTCCGTTTCCCAACAAAGAAAAATAGAACGAATCATCATAAATTTGGAGCATCTGGCTTCAGATCCGGTGTCAATGGAGATGGAGAATAACCATGGCAGAAGGATTGATCGAGCAAACTGCATTGGCCGATCTAACAGGTGAAATCTCGCCGAGGAAACAAAAAAAAAAATATGGATCTGGTATCGTTGGAAAAGAGAGAATGAGATGGAGATTATTAGAATCGCGTCATCGCAGAGAGGAGGAAGGAACCAACAATCGCAGAGAGGAGGAAGGAGATGGAGATTCGTCTCAGAGAGGAGGAACGCGAAAACTTGAAAAGAGGCGAAACTGTGATGACGTGTCGAGCTAAGGATGAGTTGAAATCTGCTAACGTGGATGGCTTAAGAAGCCCCAAACTGCAAGTTTTTATATGTATAATGGTTTGTTTAATAAACTCAACACCTTACCCCACAACTTTTATTTCATATATAATTTTCATTTATACTTCATATTTCTATAATTATATATAATAAAAATTAACAATTGATTTTAATTAATATTATCAACTATTTTTAAAAATAATATATTTATTTGTTTTATAATTTTTAAATATGTTTTAAGAAATAAAAACAAAACACATATATTTTTTATTAAACAAATAATTTTATAATAAACATAAAATACAATATATTATATTAATATACAAAAGACACTACAAATAAAACAAATAAACTTAAATAGTACAACAAACTCAACTCAAAACAACAAACATTTTAAATAATAATATTTTAACCATGAAACATTCCGAATGTCGCCCATATGTGTTTGACTATATCTTCTTGCAATTCATGATGTACATTTGAATTACGCAACTCTGATCTAGCACGCACATGATTAGCAAATGTCGGTAGTACCTCAGTTGAGAATGGTTGCGGTGTACTAGACCCACTTTCCTCAGATTGGTCATAATCGTTCCAGTGTTGAGCATACGTATATCGGTCGTCCTCAACAATCATATTATGCAATATGATACATGTCCTCATGATGATTGCCAAATCGGTTATGACCCACATGCGAGCTGGTTCGCGTATGATTTTAAATCGAGCTTGTAACACTCCAAATGCACGTTCGATATCCTTCCGACATCCCTCTTAACGTTGTGCAAATAGTTTATCTGGTTCACTCTGAGGAAGTTTTATTGATTTAATGAAAGTTGGATAAGAAGGATATATACCGTCATTAGCTCCTCTATAATAAGAGTGGCTTCATTAGCTCCGATCATGCCACCAGGATCCATTTGTGTTGAAAATTCTGGAAATTCGGATGGTTGAGATGGATATGACATCATCGATCCATGATATGGACGATAATTTGGAACAACAGAAGGTATGGTAAAATTTGGTGCAAAACCATAATTAATCATATTTTGGGGACGTTTTGGTTGGGAGATTGATTTTGGAAAAGAAAATTATTTGGATTTGGATAATAAAAAGTATTATTACAAGAAATGATTATTGTTTGGATCCATTACCAAAACAAGGTTTAAAACTCCAAAAGAAAGAGTTTTTTAAGGATAAAAAAAATTAGAGAGGAATTTGTGTTTTTTGTGTGTCCAAATTAAATGAAACAAGTGTCTATTTATAGAGTATATAAAATTACGAAGTTTGATATAATTTTTATTTTTTTTGAAAATCAATTTTGTTAGATAATTGAGTTTAAATGTTAAAGGATAAAAAAATCTAAAATATCTCTCGGGCCAATCACATAGAGACAAGTGTCCTTATCTATATCCAAACTTCCCCCCTCATGTGATTCGTCCATGTGTCGCAAGAGTATTGGTCTTTCTCTCGGG
Organism: Biscutella auriculata; assembly: GCA_900406285.1. Taxonomy (NCBI): domain Eukaryota; kingdom Viridiplantae; phylum Streptophyta; class Magnoliopsida; order Brassicales; family Brassicaceae; genus Biscutella; species Biscutella auriculata. Next base: position 12,317 of record OVAO01001841.1, read on the forward strand.
CCAATCACACGTCACTTTCAACACTCTCATTCAACCATCATTTTTTTTTTCAACTGTTGAAAATGAGTTTTCAACACCCATTGTGGGTAGTCTTATGCAATGCCCACATCCTATTATATAATCGATGTGTTTAATATTGTGATTTCTGTAATTGGGTGAGATTTTTATGATTTTGTTTCCAGGTGTTCGGACATTGGATATATGAAGAAACAGAGATAGAAGCATGACATTGCAATATGTACTAGAGAAAGTATTCCATGGTCGACGGGAATTGATGTTAATCCTCGGTTTTGTGTTGTCTACGAATGACGGGGACATGCATTATGGTTTGAGTAAAGAGTCTAATTTCTTTTACGTTTTGAGATACGTTTCTATCCATAAAATATTTGACTTAGGTTCCCCTTTCTCTTAAATCTTCCTTGGAATCCTTCTGTTCACTTTCTTATTTCATATATAGAGTTGAGAGTTCTTTCTATTTATTTCATACTATCCTCTGTAAGCATAATTTTCTATGTATATAAATATCGATTATATACATACATAGAGATACATGAACCCTAAGATCTTTAGACTATATAATTAATCACATAATAGACATTAAGAAAGTTTACGGGTTACCTCCGTTCATGATTATTGCGGATCGGTTATGGAGGCGACTTTGATCGTTAATCGGAGATTGGTGTTTCTCTCCTCTCCCTATAAATCTTTCTTACTTTAATGTTGTGTTTTCTCTTAAGTTGGTTTTCTTGATGATATCTTTATGATGGAGCAAATACATCTATTTATAGGTGAGGAGAGGACCCAATTCCACTTTCTTATTTAATTCTCAATCATTCATCATAGTAGAGATTTATGACAAATGTCAATGCAATTAGTTTATTCTTTCATGCATTATGACAAGTACTCTCTTATTCACTCATTAGTCATCACTTAGTCATTATGTGAATAATATAAGAGTGACACTTAATCTTGCCAACAAACACATAAGCTCTTAATGCATCTCATAATGACACCTCATCCTTAACATAATTCATTATTTCATAATGTGGAATTAAACTTCTTCTATTATACCAATCCTTTTGGTTACCAAATATTACTTTAATGTATAACATTTCCATGAGAAAAGTGATTTACTATAAGACCACATTATGAGGAAGAATTATGATTATAATAACAAATCATATTTCTTACATTCTCCCACTTGGTCGTTAGTATAATCCATAATATTTTTCTTCAAGGAATCATTAGGCCGGCTCAACGTGTTATACTTAAGTTTCCTTTCATTTGGTCATCATAAGTGTCTTGGCTAATCCAATAATCAATGCGAGTCATGGCGATCACACATTATTCCGCAACACGATCCCTTCCATGTACCACAACATTGACTACCTTCATAGTTAGACCATAAGCAGAAGTTTATCATAATGGTCTCTTTTATGTCTTGTAAAGACTTATTTTGTTATCTTTAATCCAAACACTTTTATGTGTGTGCACATTGGAAACAGAATACTTAAGGCATATACATAATGAGACATCAACCTTAAGTGCTTTCCTCAAGGCCCATACTTTCTGCATGTTTCTTAGAGGTCTTGGGTGGTAATGCTTTCGTAAAGATGTTTGCAACCATAAGTTCAGTGCCTATATATTATATGATAAACTTTCCTCGTTAAACATCTTGCTTTAGTGATAGGTACTTAATGTCCATATGCTTGGACCCTTTCGTTAT
>OVAO01001842.1:0-14040 GCA_900406285.1 Biscutella auriculata
ACAAGGGATCATGTACACATAAGAAGACTCATGTTTTTCCTTCAATCAAATGTACACTTACCCTAGTTTTAGGATACCACAGGTATATGAAAAACGCTAACTTAGCTTCACTGTACATTGGAACCCTTGAGAAGAAAATGAAGAAAAAACAATCATAAAACAGAGCAAAAAGACATTGTTGTAGTTGGAGAAAATATGGCCGCTTTGGTTTTAGAATTTGCCCACCATGAAACAAACGCATCACCAACTCTCTCGAAAACAGTCAAGCAAGCAACCAATATCCTGTGATGATTAATATTTACTTAAAGTAAGTCATTTCTTACAACAACAACAACCTTCAATCTTACAAGTGGGAGACGAAGGCTATTTAAACATACCAGTATTGGCACCAAAAACGGAGTTGCTCGATTTCAGGCCTATTCTTTTCAACAGTCTTGTAGCATTCATATGCAGGGTAGGCATAACCCAACACCATCCTGCAACAAAATATAGGAAAGTTAGGAGAGGTTATCAACAGTAACTGCCAAATCCAATATGATTTGGCAAAAAAAAAAAGTAAAGATGGTATTATTTCGTACACCAATCCTCTTGTAAGAAACGATCCTATCATCTTGAAGAACTGAAAGAAAAAAACACATTAAACTGAAATGAGTATTTCAAGTGGTTAGTAAATAAGTCAAATCATATGATTTAACAAGCTTGTTCTTCAATACAAGCCCGGAAGAAGAGTAATATAATCAAAATTGATATGGCTAATATAGGTTACGCGTTCATTATATGCAAACTATTGAGTAAAACCTTTAACAATCACCCTAATGAAATGAGCTTAGCTTGCGTGTTAGCAGAAAATCACAATATTAGTAACGCAACTGAGAATAGAAAAACCAATTCTGTTTTTTCATTGTCCTCTCAGAATAACAAGCATGATGAAGAAGAATTTTTTTATGAACTGCAAAAAACCAGATTGAGAGGAAAATCAACAATGAAGAAAAGAAAAAAATCTTATAGAGAATCAGTAAAGGTTATCAAAAGGAGAATCAGTGAAATGTAACTAAAAGCTCAACCGCAACATAAGAATACATTATAATAGCCAAAAAATAGGGCAAACGATTGAGCTAGACGATGATATAGCAACAAAAAAGAAGAAGCAAAATTAGAGAGCGATAAATAAGTCTTCTCAGATTCTCAGTATGAGAAATGGAAAAAAACCAAAAAGGAGTAAAGACAAAGAACACCGATTCGAGAAATCAGGAGCTGCAGCAAAACAGAAGATAGAGTTACCTGCGGAAGAAGGAGAAGTGCGAACGCCGGCGAGGAGCAGAGACGATGGCGTGGAGAAAAATCCGGCGAATAAAATAGTCGATGCGTTATCTAATTTCAAAATCACCGCTCTCTCTCTCTCTCTTTCTCTGATTTGCTTTTCCTCAGATTTTAAAACACGCCTCGTTGAAATTATAATTTTGAGTCTCGTATAAATAAAAGAACAATTTTTGTTCAATTAAATTAATTAATAAAATTTAATAATTAACAATATATTCTAGCACACCGTTAGAAGCTAAGAATTATATTTGTTATTTCTTGTGTTACACTACCTATACTTGTAACAAGAAATTAGGTGAATATCGACGTATATGCGAGGATTTTTTTATGTAACAATGATATTTTTTCGAGAGAATATTCAACAAGAAGTGTTGCTAAAGTTTTCCAAATATATAATACAACATAGAATTTTATTTTGAATTTAGTACATGACTTAAATCAGATAATAGCATAAGGGACTCGTACCTAAAATGCACATATGTATCATTTGATGGTGATGTAGCGGTTAGTGCCGTGCTTTGCCCAATTGTCCTTGAGATCAACCGGGTTAGAGAGATCATGATGGCCTTCTGCAGCAAGCCGGCTTAGAAGCTTGTTGAAGGCGCTTCCGCTCATTTTCCGGCCACCAACTCGAGCGTGTCTTTTGTTGGGCAGTGCTGGTAAAGGATACATTGATAGTGTGGTTGTGCAACAAGACGATTGCCAACCTCCGTTTCCCCATTTGTAGCATTGTCTGAGGATTCCTGTACATGAACATACTGGTGGTGGCATTGTTGTCTCGTCGTAAACAACTTGGTTAAGCCCCACCATTTCTTGATTTTTCCAGTCGGATTTTGATCCTAATAAGAGATGCTTACTTGTTTCTTCTTCTGTGTACTCGTGGGTTGTCTTTACAAACATTATCTTGGTTAACTCGTCCTCGCTCTCTTTCTTCACCTTCGTCTGATTCTTTGGCGCTCTCTTATTAGCAGAGGTTGCCTTTGTGTCTTTAGCTCTTTTACCGCGTTTTGGTTTGGTAGATCCAGTAGGTGGTGATGTCTGGAGACCATCATTTGGCTCCATTTCTCTGGCTTCATATGCATTTTCAGTCAACTGAGGCATGTGCTGATGATGATGCATCTGCGGATGGTGCATGTGTTTTACACCACGTGATATTTGACATCCTGGTGGACATCCCGACATATTGGCAGCAACAGTAACCATGGAGCTCTCCCGGTATTGGAAAGCTGTAAGAGCATTGTCTCTCTCCATTATCGCATTGTTGCGCTCAGCGATGGCTGTGTCTCGCTGGAGAAATGCCATGTCCCGTTCAGCTACTGCTGCTTTTTTCTCTGATATCGCTAGGTTTCTCTCCTGGATCGCTGCATCACGCTCTGCTATTATTGACATCACTTGTTTCATCGATGGCTGATGCTGCATCAACCACTGTTTTATATCATGAAACAATAATACATTCCTATCAAAAACTATCTCACAGCTGAGGTATATAGCAACATGATAAACAGTGTTAAACCAGTAAGGTGTATGCAGCAGGTTTTGAATTGGAAAGATTTTGTCAATGTACCTGGCCTTGAACTGCTTTATGTCGACCATTCTCACGATGCCCACCATCATCCATTTGAGATATTCAAAATGATATACTTGAGATATGGCTTCAATTCAACTAGCTAATGGAATCCAAAATAAAAGACCGATCCATCTTTAAATCCTGCACATTGCCAATCATTAACCAGTGTCAAAAGACCATTTCATGCGCCACCAAACTACTGGAAGTATAAATGGCTAGTGCATGCATAAAACCGACAATGAAGCAGAGAAAAAGTAGGCAGCTGTACATCTATAAGTCCTTCATGAGAAACTTTCAACAACATTCACCAGAAAGAGTTTATAAAATATAAGAGGATCACAACATCGATTCCAAAAATGTAAAAGCAAACTACAGAACAAGGAATATAAGGACACAAGAAATTATGTCATGTTAAAAACTTGAAATCGATTGAAACATTGTCTCAGGAATTACTACAATGAACATCATCATCCAACACACGATCCTAAATAATTTCAGCTCAGACACAAAATCTTCAGTTTCAGTCATGGTGGGAATCACTAGCTAATTTGGAAAAAAAGAAAACCCAACATAAAATTTCCTACTAAAGTGTAAGTCATAATGATCAACAATAACTGTTGTTCACGCACTATCCAGAAAGAAAGAAATATCCCCAATTCTCCTCATCTAATTTCTAGAGAAAAGATAATACTCATCAAAATTAATCCGAGGCTGCAAAATGGGATTCCACATTTGGACTAGAAGTGATTCGATAAAACTATTCCACCGTATATCGAGTCGCTTGATTCAGCTATAACGTTTTAGCCAAACCCTAATTACTTCAAATTCTCAACTTAATAGAACACAGAAGAGCTTCAATTACTTAGAAATGAGCTTAGAAACTTGCCAAAAACATCAATAAACAAGTGAAATTAAAAGGGGCGGAGAGAGAGAGAGATACAGAGAGCGAAAGATAGTGAGAGAGTAAGTAAAACTTACCGGAGCAAAATGAAGAGAGTAACGCCGGAAGAAAAGAGAGACGACGAAGGTGATTTTGGTGATAACAAGCAGAATGAAAACCTAATCGAATCGGAAGTAAAAGAACAAAATATCTAGTGGAAGAAACGAATCGAGGAAGAAGAAGAGGTAGAAGAAGAATTTCTCTTCCTAAGTTGGTAAAATCTTTTAAAATTCATTTTTTCACCCTTTAGTTTAGTCTTTAGAAGATATTTATTTTTTATTATTTGAATTCACAGTTAAATTGAAGGAATTGCAATCTCAAAGAGAAGAAGAAAGTTGAATGCTGTTTCAAGGAGTTTCCTATGTCTCTTAAATCAATTTTACTGTATTTGTTTACCAATTAAGTTTGAAGCATTTTAATGTTTCACATAAGAAAACAATAACATTTAATATGTTTTTTTTGTTTATTCATTTTTTTCCTAAATGAGAAATTTTGTTGGTCAATTTTTTTGGGTTTCCTTTTCACTTGAATTATATAATACAAAATTTTAGCTATTTACCATATGAAGATAATTCTAAAACAACAGATATAAAGAAATTTTTGTAAACTAGAACGATTATATAATCTATTATTAAAACTAAATATATATCGCGAACTAAGATGTCTACATCATCTATTACCGAAATCAGATATATATCACAAACAAACACCTAAAACCCGGACAAACCAAAAACAACAAACAGAAAAACCAAAAAGAACAAGAAAATACAAATCAAAGTTGTAAAAATGATCTCGTTGAAAATAGAGGATAAACGAATACACCACAATACCACTTATTGAATGATTTTGATTAAATACTTCATAAACTAAAATGTAGTACAATTAACAAATAACCACTAAACTAATGAAATTGTTTTATTCTAAAATATTTAAAACTTGTAACTTTTTCACAACAAATAAAATTTACAACTATAATAAAAACCTGCAAATAAATTCTACCGTTAAGTTTTACACTCATCACTCACTAAATATATATTTGAATTAAATTGGTTAACAAGTACACTTAATGAAAAATATCCTTTTCTAAAATTTCTCTTGATACTGTATATTAAAAGAAAATTCACATTTATATTTCTCCAAGACATGGAATCTGTTGGTTTATTATGGTTTCTATCCATAATTTAACAACATTGTGAACCGGTTTGGTTTAGATAATTATTAATGGTAGGAAATTAATCCTAGTTACTCCACTCTCATTCTCTACAACTTTTCTCATTGCATAAAAAAAAAGAATCTGCAGAGAGAGAAGTTAAAATGGGCAAGAGGACATTTGATGAGTAAAGAGAATTTTAGAAAATGAGAAAAAGACTTTAGTGTATTGACATTACAAAGCCCATTTTAAGTTGCTACTCCAAAGACACTTTTAGATATATCTTTGTATGGTCATGTATACTAACACGATCGGTGGAAATTATTATGTAGTAGTATGTCATGTTCATATATCAACTGTAATTACATTTCAAAAGTATCAAGGACATTATTTTCCTACTAAATATGTTGGTCATTTAGTGCAAGAATTTATAATGTTATATATAAAATAATAAGAGGTGTTCTCCCGCTATGATATATGAGATCATTTTTTTAAATTCATAGTTACTGAAAATATTTTTTATTAGATATTTTGAAAATATTTGTTTATCTTAAGTGGTTGGTAGTCATGTTATGAATTCTTAAAGAATCAAATCTTTAGTTTTACGTAAAAAGAATTGATTTTTTTTTCTCAAAAACGATGTCGTTTTGTTGGGGTGCGGGTTTTTTTCTACCAATTGGAGCCCTCCCTTCACCACCTCCATGGGATGGTCGTTTATGTTAAAAATACACAACTCCTATATATTCATTATATAAAATGGTTATATTACATGTTAAGATTTCTTATTTTTTATTTGCAATTATTGAATTTATTTCATAAAATTATAAAAATTGGCAAGTTTAACATGTTTTTTTTTTTGCAAATAATACCCTAGATTTTAGTGTTTATATGTTCTACCTAACACAATTGGTATAAAGAGTATTTTAAAACCTCCTACTGGATTTATTTCTTGTGCATAATTAACTAAAAAAACTCATATTAGAGTTATTCTTATTTGTCTTATGTCTAAATGTGTTTCTTGGAGATTGTGTTTGTGGTTGTTTCAACTAAGATAAAGATGGTCGTTAAGACAGATATTGAGTTTCAGTTAACATAGAAGATATAATTGCTGAAGAATTAAAATCTCATGTATATTTAATAGATTTTTTCTTAAAAAAGACAATGGAATAAATCACACATCTAATTAAATTAATTTATTGATTTTGTTACATCTTTTGATTTCTTTTTGGCAATATGATATATGATAAGAGCAGTAGTGCCGAGTTTGACTCCCTCCGAACGCAACTTTAATAAATATATTTTTAATGTTAAATCACATTCCATCGGAAATCTGTCAGAAATTTCGACGGACTTATTCCGTCGAAAATTCCATCAGAAATTCTAACGGATTTCTAACAAAATTTGGCCGTTACTAAATTCCGACAATTTTCCGACGAATTTCCGATGGAATTTGTGGCCGTTAAATTCCGTTAGAAATTTTCGACGGAATATAATGATCGATACTCAAACGATGTGAGACTCTCAATCATTGGAAACTTTTATTTTCCATCGGAAATTCAACGGTTTAAGGTTTCGAAACTCTAACTCGGTGATTTGAATAATCCCAACTAATATAAACGATGTGAGACTCCCAATCATTGGACAAATTTATTTTTCATCGGAAATTCAACGGTTTAGAATTTCAAAACTCTAACTCGATGATTTGAATAATCCCAACTAAAATAAACATGTTACAATAGTAATAAACATTATTAAGTGAAATTTACATTGTTAAAAATATAATTTAGTTTACTTAAACTCCAAATTATTAAACATATTATATAACATAATGTTACTTATGAATCATTTATAGACATACACCCATGTTTTCTTAAACATCAAGCATTTTTAAACTAATGATATATGTGTGTTATATCGTCGATTGTTTCATGATGGAAATTTTTTTTTGGAGAATTCGTCCTGTGTGTAAGAGCTGAGACAAATCATAAGTTCTTACCATAAGCCAAGAAGTAAAAGGTTACACCTGTCCACATTCTTATTTTTAGGTTTAAGAGAATATATAGAGATGCTTGTTTGGAAGAAGAAACCACCCCAATTTGGCATTTTACAAGACTCATTCTTCTTCTAATTACAGATTATTTTTTATCATTACCTTCTAATTCTATCCTCTTCCTTCTTAAATCCATTTTCATCTCAAATCTAAAACATTTCTCCTTCACACAAGAAATGGATTCTAATTGCTGCATAATCTTGTACTGAAGAAAGAAAAAGGATCAGAAAATGGCCGGAAAAGGAGAGAAGATATTGGTTTCGGTAAGGGTTAGGCCACGGAATGAGAAAGAGAAGACGAGGAACGATATTTGCGATTGGGAATGTGTTAACAACACAACGATCATCTGCAATAATAATTTGCCTGAGAGATCTCTCTTCCCCTCTACATATACATTTGGTTAGATGTTTTGAAACATTTCACAGCTAAATTTAACCAGTTGTTTTGAATCAAAACGATGCTAAAACTCACAAAGTTTTTGAACATTTACAGACAAAGTGTTTGGCTTTGATTGTCCTACGAAACAAGTCTATGAAGATGGAGCTAAGGAGGTTGCTCTTCGTGTACTCCAAGGAATCAATTGTAACAAAGAACAAATCCTAAAATTCTTATGATCTGATTTTGTCTTTTACCTAACTATGAATTTGATTTTTTGCAGCAAGCATTTTTGCGTATGGGCAAACAAGTAGTGGGAAGACATATACAATGAGTGGCATCACTAAATTTGGAATGAATGACATTTTCTCTTACATTGAAAAGGTTTGAAACAAAAACTTTGAATCTTCATACGCAAGTATCAAACCAACACTCTTCTTATTCTGTTTCCTTTTCAGCATACAGAACGTGAGTTCACACTCAAATTCTCTGCAATAGAGATATACAACGAAGCTGTGAGGGATCTCCTTAGTGGTGATAACAATCCATTGAGGGTTCTCGATGATCCAGAGGTTATTACATCACACTTGTTTTCCGATATTATTCCACAGATTCACTAATCTCTGTACGCTTGCTTCACCAGAGAGGTACCGTCGTCGAGAAACTTATTGAGCAGACTCTCCGAGACAGAGCCCATCTTGAGGAACTTCTTTCAGTTTGTGAAGGTGAGTAACACATCGGGCTTATAAATTTTTCAGTTGATGATAATCGGATGTTAACTAATGTACCTGTGATGTTGCAGCTCAGAGGAAGATTGGAGAGACCTCCATGAATGAAACTAGCTCTAGATCACACCAGATTCTCCGGCTGGTAATCAATCTTGTGTTCTTTGCTTCTAGCATTTCATTCTTGAAAGGTCATCCTCACTATAAAATAATGCATTTTGTCAGATAGTTGAAAGCTCTGGTCGAGAATATTCTCCTGAAAATTCCAGCACTCTTGCAGCATCCGTGGTATAATACACAACTATAAATGAGTAATGTTTTTCATTGATTGAGCTTTAGACCTCTCTCTTTCTCTGATGTCAAGTGTTGTTTCTGATTCTCTGCATCTCAAGTGCTTTGTTGATCTGGCCGGTAGTGAACGTGCTTCTCAGACTATGTCTGCTGGTACGAGATTGAAAGAAGGTTGTCATATAAACCGGAGTTTACTTACTCTTGGAACTGTCATTCGCAAACTAAGGTTCGATTTTGTTGGCTTTGATAAACTCCTCTTCTACCAAAGAGAAGAGAGTTTTAACAGAAAATGTAATTATTTTGAAGCACAGTAAAGGTAGAAACGGGCACATACCGTATCGAGACTCAAAGCTTACTCGAATCCTACAGAACTCTTTGGGAGGAAACGCGAGAACAGCTATCATATGCACAATGAGCCCTGCTCGTAGTCATGTTGAACAGTCGAGAAACACACTTCTCTTTGCAACCTGTGCTAAAGAGGTGACAACAAATGCTCAGGTTAATCAAGTTGTGTCTGAGAAGGCTTTGGTGAGGCAACTGCAACAGGAACTGGCTAGAATGGAGAATGAGTTGAAGAATTTAGGATCTGCTTCTTCTGCAGGCACTGACTTCTATTTATTGCTGAAAGAGAAAGAGGAAGTGATTGCAAAAGTGATGATTCCACTCTCTTGAATGCTTCTTTTTTACATTCCACTAAGAAATCTTACTCAATATTTGAAACTTCTGACCAAAAACTGCAGATGGAGGAGCAAATGAAAGAACTAAAATGGCAGCGTGATGTAGCTCAATCCCGAGTGGAGAATTTACTTAAATCATCATTAGAAGAACGGTCTTCTAGGATGGATGAACATTCCATGTTAAGCTCCATGGATTTTGATGCAGATCTCCGAAGAAGAAGCTATGATTCAATAGATCTTGATGAACCTAATATCATTAACAACTTAACCGAGAGGAACTTTCCGTTTTTAGAAAACTCTGAAGATGATAATTTCCTGCTGGATGATAAAACCCCTCAATTTTCGAGACACAACACGTATGATGCTTGGGAGGAGATTGTTGAAAAGAAAGCTGTGTCTGAAGTTCTCTCCCCCAGAAAGGAAGAAACTTTATCAGCTCCAGATTACGAACAAAGCTATAACACTTCTATGGGTAATGAGAAAGCCGCAAATGAAGACGTGGACATAAACACGCCTGTAGAAAAGGAAAATGTTGACTTACCCTTGAAAACAATAGATGTAGAGGTGAGCCCAAATGCTAAGCCTGAGACCTACGAGCTAACGTTAAAGAACTCAGATTTGGAGATGGGCTCCCCATCATCAGTTGAAGCTCAAGAAATTCAGGAATCTGTGAAGAAAGAAGAAAGGAAAATGAGTCCTCCCACAGAGCAAGCTGAGCATTGCTCGAAGAAAGAAGAAAAGGCTCAGTTAAAGCAACAATGCAACGAAGACTGTGAATTGAATTCACTCCCTACAAAGAAGCAATCTGAAGAGACACTCGACAGAGATTATAACGAATCCACTTATATGGCTTTAAAAGACAAGGTTAAGGAGATGCAAAAGAAAATTGAATACCTTATGACTATGCACACAGCAGAACAACAACAGTCACCCTCCTTCAGAAGAGATTACAAGAGTCCAGATTTTCTTACTAGAAGCCGAAGTTGCAGAGAGAATCTCTTGAGTACTAGATATCCTCATTGGTTTGAGAATTTTGAAGCTAATAACAATATGTCACCTGCCCGGAGGGTTATGGAATTAAAAGCGTCTCCTGGAATACCCATAAGCAATACCTACAACACTTCAAGAATTTCCTTTGATTTAGGGAGCTCTAATAGTTCTACCTCCAATGATACACGTAGCCTGAACGACGGTGATCCTGAAATGGGCAATAGCTTCCATGAATTTGTAGCAGGGCTTGAAGAAATGGCAAGGCAGCACTCAATTGACTCGACTTTTGAGCGAGAGTATGGCGCTTCACATGCTCCAATAAGAACCGAAAGAATGGAGATCAGGCCAGTATGCCCTGCAATTAGCATAAGAAGAAACGATGATGCATTGGCAAATCCTCAGCATAGAAATGAAGAAACTACAGATGCCACCAATGATCAATTAGAGAGAGAGCAGTTCAATGATTTGGTAAGAGAAAAACATTCTTTCTTTCCAACTCTTTCTTGGAAAACAAAAGCTTGCGTCCCTTCTCAACAGTTTGGATGATCACAAGTTGCAGGTAGAAGAAACAGTACCTAAGGAAATAGATTCAACGGAGGCTTGCCTGGAGAAACTGCAGGTAGCTAATGGACAATATTCAAACAATTCTTCAGAATTTGAGAGACAGCAAAGGCAAATAATTGAGCTTTGGGCGGTATGCAATGTACCATTGGTTCATAGGACCTACTTCTTCTTGCTCTTCAAAGGTGATCCTTCTGACTATGTTTATATGGAAGTCGAACTCAGAAGGCTATCTTTTCTGAAGCAGACAATATCTAATGACGCAGAAACATCAAGGTTTTTTTCTGAAACATTTTTTCAACAAGTCTCATAAATACCAGTCATATACCAAAAGTATGTATAATGCTAATTTGGTACCGCATCAGGATACAAAGGGTGAAAACACTCACACGCGAGAAGGAGTGGCTTTCCAAACAAATACCGAAGAAATTTCCATGGAACCAGAGAATAGAACTTTACCAGAAATGGGACGTTGAGGTGAACTCAAAGCAGAGAAGCCTGCAGGTCGCAAGCAACCTGTGGACCAACACCCAGGACATGGAACACATAAAAGAGAGTGCTTCTCTTGTCGCTAAGCTGATTGGATTTGTTGAGCCAAGCCGAACGCCAAAGGAAATGTTTGGCCTCAGCTTGTTACCTAGAACCCCAGACATAAAATCATGTGGCTGGAGATTTACCAAATCCTTTTCTGGTATGGGACTATAACCAGAGCACATTTATTCAACATAAACAAAAGAGAAGTCAGATCGTTCCAGCACCTACCATCAGCTTTCTTTCCCGATCTCCAAACTGATCGTAAAGTTGTGAAAGGCTTGCATGTTAGATAAGTCGAGTTCTAGACATAATTTGTATCTGCTTGTACCTGATGGCGAAAGAATCCCAAATTGTTGCACTATATTATAATATAGATCAAGATGACGCAGTGAAAGCAACTTGAATATTCTCGTGTTCATTTATAAACACTAACTTAGAGGGAGAATTTACAAAACAAAGAGAATAATGAAAGCTCATGCATGCTGCATGAGGTTATCATGATGTAAGAACAGAGCCTTCGGTGATTTTCCACCCTGACTTAGACCAGATCACTTCGTATCTTGTTGTGTAGGTTCTGACATCTGTAGCATTGTTTTCTGGATGAATCAAATCAGATAAACAAGCAGACTCCTCCAGAGTTGCTTCCACTATTGCACGGGTTCCATCCGCTGAGACTGTCACACTGTCAACGGATATCTTCAACAGTGAATAATCATAGACCAGCCCGAGCTGCGCAGTTTCAGCTGCTCTGTCAGTCCAGATCTTCAGCATTCGCCCATCCAAAACCTATAAATTACCAGAATCATGAAAGGGACCCAACATCATTCCAATTGCTATAATCAGGTTCATAGTTTCGCACAATTGCTTGAATTTTGATTTCATTCCCTTTACCTCTGGCAACATGTCTATGCTGTGATCATGCCCAAAAGCCTGAGACTTGATCTTCTGCCACTTGCAGACTAGGCTCTCTGCAGTCCTAGCATCCATTCTGGGAAGTGCTTCTGAATCCTCAGCTTTAACTGAACCTAAATCCCCCAAAAAAAGTCCAAAGAAAAAAAGGTTAGACAGAGCCACAGTAGGAAAAATGTCTGAGACTTGATCTTACGTTATCCTACATAGAAATGTCAAATACAATTGCACTGCAGCTTCAACTTTCTTTCTACAATTTGAAACAAAAAAACTCAAGCAGCATAGGTACATATTGAGAGTGACCCCCCACTCAGAAACTTGTTAATATTACTTCCAAATATCCGGGATAACTTTTGGGACATGTACCCTACTTTCTTTTCTGTTAAGGAATCGGAACATTTTGAACAACTCAAGTGGGAAATTGTCAAGCATCTATTAGACTTGTATTTAGATCGTATCATTTAATCTTACCTATGGTAGCAACTTCAGATGCCACAGACGAAGTATTCTTGCGTTGAAAAGATGAGCTGCTTTTAATAGGTAAATATTTCTGGCTCGCCAGTGCAATCATTGTAATAGCAACACTAGCAGAAAGGATCTTCACACTTGCCTCCTTTACCATATCAGCAATGGACTTTTCAACAGTAATTGCATCAATGCTACTCTCCGAGACCCCAGATTGAATTGCATAATCATTTGTATCGTAGTTCTCAGTGGGTCTTCCAGCTTCTGCTGTAAAACCAACAGTCTCACCATCTACGTTAAGCACCTTCTCTTGAATATCCTTGGGTTCAGTCGAGATTTGGTCTGCATAGCGAGAAGGAAAAACTTTCTGCAGTGCCTGCATAGCACTAGCCTTCACATGCTCGGCCCCCATCCTTGCCATAGCTGCAGCAGCAGCTAAAGGAGAGCCCTGAGCTACCTCCACTCTTTCCAAGTAACTCAAAACCATGGGATCATCATAATAATCTCCAAGTTTAAATTTTTTATCTTTGGTGTCTCTGAATCTAGGAAATACAACCCCGGCCAACCAGGTTTCCAATAGTTTGCAGAGCCCAGGGAGATCATGATTGTCATCACGATTGGAGTTATCCAAGACAAACTCCACAATAGCTGGATTCCTATATAGTGAATCCTCACTATCTAATCCCAGCCACGTACGGCATTCATCAACTTTGCCCATAAGCAGTGCACAGAGTCCTCTTTCTAGACCAAAGTCTATCTCCCAATTATTTCGTTGATCATACAACATAGCAGGAATCTCCATAGCCATTACCTTAGCCTGTTGAAGTTGCTGGAATTGCTTATCAGCATCCTGTAAAAGGTGTGGCTTCTTACCAATAAAAGCCTGAGCCACAAGCGCAAGTGCAACTTCATAAACTTCAAATGACTCTGCTGGAATATTACTAGGAGTAGCTACAAAAAGATCAACCTACGAAAGGGGGACAGAAATTAGAATGAGAGCCCAAAGTTAAATCATGATTAAAAAGGGTAAGAAAACATCTGGATCTTATACCTGCTCAGCTGCTGTCATTCGTAAAAACGCCTCATTCATAAACTTTTCACGTGTTAAACCGCCAACAACAGCTGATGCTCCACCTCCTCCAACAGACCACAAAATATTGCGTACACCACTTAAACCATCTTGTCTTTTCCCCGCGTATTCATCACCAAGTGGTAATCCAAGAAGCTCCAAGACATAACGTGGAGTGATCTCTTCCAAAGTCTCATCAATCTGTGCCCGTAAATCAGGTGCAAGGCTGCTTGCTCCTTCCTCCTGCACAAGACTCAATAACAAAGTATCAAATAAAGAGAGTTCTTATGAAGCCACAAAAATAACACGCATTTCCTAAAACAAGTCAACATTACCTGCAAAAGCTTCAGAGCTTCCTCAACAAACTCATAACCAGTAATAAAATCAGGTGGATCCAATGCCATAGCATCTCTTGAG